>WYDI02020861.1:0-15789 GCA_009867235.2 Psittacus erithacus | reverse complement strand
TCAGCTTCCCTGACATCTTTCAGCCTATTGACAGCGTCCCGCAGCTCAGCCCCTGCTGCAGGAGGACCTGCACCAGGGAGCACCGAGTGCAGCCCTGCCCATTGAGCACTCTCCCCTCAGGAGACCAGCGCAGGCACACTCTACGCCCCGAGCTCTGCACTGCAGCCTCCCGTCACATCGGCTCTGTCTGGGTGCCTACGCTGCCACCGCCGGGGCAGCCAGAGCAGAGCTCCCAGACTGGGCCTTGGTCACACGGCGAGTGCTCACCATCCCGCACAAACTGCCCGCGCAAACCGCCTCGAACCCGTCCTGTTCGTCGAGCCCCAGGCTGCGCCCCGTCCCTGGGGCGGGTTTTTACCCAGCCAGGGCTGCTGCCGCTGCTCCTGGCTCCGCCCCTGTGAGTCAGCTGCTCGCGTCGGCTGAGCTGCCGCCTCCTGGGCAAGTCTGTCGAGGACTTGAGGCTCCCTCGGTGGCTCTCGGTGCTCTGAGCTGAGGCTCCTGGACGCTGAGCTTCCCTCCGCCCTGGTGTTGAAGGCGATCTCTCTCGAGCTGCTCACCTCAGCAATTCCTTTACTTTATGAGCAACACATTTTGTGATTTCTGTTGAATCACATAATCAGTTTTTACTTTCACTATGCTGACTGATGCTTATGTACTTACTAATAATTTATACTGACTAAATGCTGCTAATTGTCTCAATATAGCTATGATTTTAGACAGTATGAAAAAAACTGATCAGGCCTTTTTGGCCTCCAGTTTAAAGAAAATGGATTGGTCTCCAAACATTCATGTCCTCTAGTCCTCTTCTTTATGTCTATACACAAAGTTAATATTTACCTTTCCAGAAGTCATGAACTTATGCATAGCCAGCCTTAGCAGTTATTTCCCATGTTGCACCCATTCTTACTTCCACATAACTTTTGAGCTCTCTTGAGACTCCAGTGATACTTTCCAACCGTTTGTCTTTTTTTAATCTCTTATGTAGCCTTTAATCACTCTGCAATGGAATCTAATTTTCTTCTGGGTTTCTTGTCTCAGCAGAGCTTTTCAGCTGTGCGTTATGGTTATACTCGGCAGCTTATGTCTTACTTACAAGTAGTGCTGCCATCAATAAATAAACGAACTTTACCCCTCAGACCAAGATTAAGGCAAGTATTTACTTTTGTTTATATGTTAAATGATAAAAATTTGAAATATCAATCAAAACTGCATGATTGTAATTATTCTAACAGCAAAACTTATAAACCAGTGGACTTCCACTGTGCCTTTGTTTTATGTTCATAACTGTAGGGCACAGGCTGTTCTCTCCTTCAAGTGACGTAGGTGAATTCCTTTAAACTGTGCTCATTTCAAGTTTCCTATCCATACGCTTCAGAATGCTTTCAAAGAGAATGACTTCTAAAGGTAATAGAGGTTCCACAGGCTGAACAATAGCTCAAATCTGTTTTGACATGAGTGAAGAGATTATGGTCTCAGCAAGGTTTTTCTTCTCATTCACCAGCTTGACCCTCCCCAACTGCAAGCTTCTGTCTGACCTGTGATGACAAGGCTCAATGGTCTGAGACAGGAATTGCCTGCTCTGCATTAACATCTGAACAATGACACACATAACTACAATGTGGAGGAAGGCATAAACTCACATTTGTTTTCTGCACACTCTTTTTTTAATTTAACAGGCATTAGTTCCTACTATCAATCCTCAAAGAAAGAAAGGTACATTTATCCCTCCAAACAGTCCTTACATCGCATTATCTAATTTACTACCCCAACTGTCTCTAAAAGGTTGGCCTTACCTTTAGATAATAAAAGACCTGACAGAAAAGGTTGCCAACTACTTGGTAGGAAGTCCTGAAAAAAAGATTGGAGGCGTGAACAGGTCTTCTCTGGAAACTACTACAGTACCTCAAAATTTGTTGGTTCTATCTTCTATTTGTGTCAGATATGTCTGTGCGCTATTAATATCCCATTGTTACTAAGTTTCCACTAACATAAAATAACAAGACATTACATGCATCTAGACTATTCCATCTACACAAAGGCACATGTGCTTGCATATTTCATCTTAACATAGTCAAGCATTCTGAGCAGTTGCAAAATCTTCACTGACTGGAAAACATGATTACTGCAAATCACAGTTTCTTCTTTTGCCCAGCTCTTCACAATATCAGTCACACTAGTTAGTACAGGAAATAGCAATACAAATTAATGACAGTTGAGCAAGCAAGCCTCAAACTCAATAACCAGCAATATCTCTTAAGAGTCTTAGGGACATTTAATGAGATGCAGCCTGGAGAAGTGCCTTCCAGACTCTGGTTCTGTTGGGAGGAATAGCCATCTATCCAAATAGATGGATATATATCCAAATAACCAAATAATCCACTTTACAGTTTAACTGAGTATTTGTTTTGCACAGGGACAAAAGAAGGTCTAAGAGTTTGCTCACCTCTGCTCTTGTATGGAAGGTCCTTTTTTTTGCTGTAAGGCTACCTCTATGACAGTCTCAGTAAATTGATTAGTTGCATAATTTCTTACAGTATGTCCTCTGTATCTTGTCTCTGATAAAAGTTGTCTTTGTCAACATTATTTATCATCTATGCAATGTGCAGCAGCCTATGCCTCATGATAGAGCAGTAGTGATCATCTAGTCCTTTTGGCCTGGCTGCCAAAACATGAGCTCTTGAGTAAGAGATCTTTTCCTTCACTGAGCCTTTCTGGGCATCCATTACCTTCCTAGTATCTAGGTTCATATGCAGGTATTAGAGCTGCCTGGAAATTTTCAAGAGAAAATGTGGCTGCACTTCAGTTTTCGTTTCAAAAAGGGATAAAATGCAAAATTTTGGCTTTTCCTGTGAAGTGGAAAATCCACTGCCCATCAGTTGTTATTGCTAGACTGCTTCTCCAAATACCCCTAGAGGAGGTGTGAGTGGGTGATGTATGTCTTATGCTTTTCCTCATTTTTCACGCAAAGGGAATAGAAACTCTTTCTTCTCCGGAATACTGTCAGTCTTTAAAAGAAAATTGCATTTTCTGTTGACTGAACTCAGTTGCTGATAATATATAAACTAAGTATTCTGAGGAAATAAGCAGTATTGCTGTTATATTGTTTATCCTGCAAAAGTGATTATATTATTTTGTACTTATACAATAAAAAAATCCTTTCTCAATTTTCTTTCAGTGCAATTTCCCACTGGATCACAAAGGTTTCCATACATGTAAGTCAGAATTTAGTCTCCATTAAGAATCAATTACAGAGAATGTTTGAGAAAACACATTTCTTGAGCTACTGCACAGTGTGGTTGCAGGAAAGGGAAGTAGGAAAAGAAGGCATACAGTGTATATTTACACTGGTAAGCAAAACATATTCAGAAGCCTCCTCTGTCACTGATGCCACCAGCATGAAACAGCCTCTTCTATGTGATTTCAGCTTCCTGTTTCTCAAAACAAGTCTGCCTTGATCAGACTGAAAATTAACTGAAACAGATCTGATGCAGAACATGTGCCACAGGTTTTTGTGACTGTTTAGAAGTATAGTTTAGTACAACGTGCATGCCATGTTCTGCCATAATCTACTTTGTAAGAAACAGCCTCTCTAGGTCGGCAGTTCCCGATGAGCTTTCAGTACTTCAGCACACAGCCCACAACCCTTGCCAATGTGCCTTGCAATCTGATCTGAAGTGCGTGTTGAACCTGTTTTGAACATGAGGTTGGACTAGATGGCTTCAAAAAATCTCTTTTGTGGGATGTTTTCACAGCCTTCCTTTGGCAAACGGCCTAGATAATGGTATCTGTTAGGGTAAGAACATGAGTCTACTTAATGTGTGTGCTGGATTGAATATGCAAAACTAGAGAGTATTTGCCCACAGGTCATTGTGCTAAGTGTAAAGCAACTTTCAGCCCCCAACTGATCATGTAGAAGGGGAAGACAGACATCAGCTGGAAAAAGAATAACCAAGGAACTACAGAGGGACTTTTGAAATGAAGCTGGGGTCAGTTTGAGAAGTAGTATAAAGGAAGAATGACAAGTTGTTACATGTGGGCAGATAACTTGAGGTGGACACAGCAACAGTAAAAACCTGTTTTGACAATGCTAGAAGCCATCCCATTGGCATCACACCTCTGACTCAGCCAGGCAGATCCGCTTGGTCAGATGCCATAAGCTGCCAGCTCTCTGGCCGTGGGGCAGTATTATGGGCTATTGCAAGCAGGGACCCACACCTTCTGGGATGCACATGAGCTCGTGAGTGCAGCCTCACCAGCTGTATGGATTTATTAACATTTTGTAGATGTTTTCTGCTTTATCTGCTATATTAACAATATTCATCCTGCATGTATAGTTCATTGGTTGTTGGTTAATTACACATCATAAGCAAACTATTAAACCATTTCAATCCTGTTATTGGTTTAAACTATGCAAAATTAATATTTTTTCTCTCTGACACCTTCCAACATGAATAATTCTGTGATTTTTATCCTGTGAGAGCATTTTAATTGTCAAAATCTGCTTAGGAATTCTTTGGGAAGGCAGTAGTTAGCACAAGCAAAATCCATGCCCACATACATTTCTGCATGTGCTTGAATTCATGAGTACAGAGGTAGCTAGTATCTTACTCCATGCACCTAACATCATACCCTAATACTAACACGCAAGTTTCAAGCAGACCAGATTTTCTAGAGCTGGGTTCTGCACACATTTAAAAGCACTCAGTGCAATGATCTCTTCAGAATACAAATCATCTGCAAGCATTAAATATGATGAACAGTCCAACCTCTTAAACCTTTCTGAATATTTAACCTGGTTTTCTTAGACATTGGAATTGTGTAATCTTCTAGTTGTTTGGTGATAACTGAAAAAGCAGAGGAAACTGAGGCAGAATCGGAGCCTCGCAGAATTCTGACCTGTCCTAAAAATTCTTAGAAAAAAGCCTGCCATTGTTCCTTAAGGAACCTTGTGTTTCTCCTTCATGTTTTTCAAGATACAATCTAGCCCTTAGTATACACTCAAATCAAGATTATGTTCTCTCTTCCTTATGAACATATGCATATCTTCCTGTTGTAAGAGCAGATACTATTGTGAGTAGCTGAAGATGCCTGGTCTTGCATAAGGGCTGCTATGCTCATTTGTGTTTACATGGGAAAAAGAGGAGTGTTGTATTAAAACCTGAAATCAATAGCTCAAACACCAGATCATGCTGTTGTTCAGACATCATTACACTTCTCGTTTTTATATAGACAGCAAGAAGCTGTATTTTAGACCTGTCAACAGGGCTAAGAATGATAGCCAGGAGAGGAAAAGGTTTAAATTCCTGACAGTACTGGATGTTGCTGGAGCCAGATAATTAATGGTGAAAATAAGAAGATTAAGCAATGGACTTTTTGGAAAAAAGAGACAAAAGTTTGGGTCAAGGCAAAGGTACAAAAGTAAAATGAAAGGAGCATTTAGGAAAGAAATTGTCTTGTACGTTGTAGGGGGAGTTCAACTTTACACAGAGAAGGTCTTCACAAGCCCTTATAGCTAGTTTTTCTAGTTTCTTTGTTGTGAATTCTTCTTCTTTCTTCTCTTTGACCTTCTGTTCTCTTTCAACACCATGCTCAGAGTTAATGCGCTAATCCCATAGAAGAGATGTAAAAGTGTCTAAGTGAACAAGCCAATGACAAAAAAAGATTGGCTGAGGCAGTAATGGATTATTTTAGTATCACTGGTGCACTTTATCAGCTAGCACAACAGTAAAGAAGATAATCTGACTAGATCTACCACTTAAGAAAATGTATGCATTAAAAGAATCAGTCTTGCACCAGGGACTATGGGAAACAAAAGTAAATATGTAAAGCAGAAGTACAGGTCTGTACAGAATTGACTCCCACATCTTTAACTGACTGAGACTGCCAGACAGTCTCTGGACAGTATCATGGTAAAGGAAAGAATGTAAAGAGGAATGATATGCCAAAGTAAAGTGGAAAGTAGTAAGGAGAAAACTGTGTACAATTGTTTCATACTTGCTTCAGGATCCTAAGCAATGCTTTGGAAGATCAGTGCAATCAGGCTGCAAGAAGGGAGATGTATGCTGTGCACACAAGCATAAAAGTCCAAATACTTGATACCTTGCCATTTTGCATCTGAAAAAAAGGATGGAGTTCCAGAGCCAACTATGTGTAAAATTCAAGAACTGCTTCCATATGAAAATTGGTTTGAGATAAACTCTATTTTTACTGCCAAAAAATGGCTTACTAGCCCCGAAATTTCCTCCTCTTTCTTCATAAAATATCTTTATGATTCTGAATATAGATGCTTCGAGTTCTGGCAGATATTTCTCTAATAAGTTTCGCTCGGCATGGCTTGCTATGTCCTTTGTGGGACATACTTATCTGGTCATATTCCCAAAATTTATTTTTTAAAATGTCAGGTTGCTCACCTATACCAATAGATCAGCAAAATGTTTTTCCTCTTATTCTTATCAACTTTCCCATCAAAACTGAATGATTGTTCCTGGAATTAAAACCTTCAGGGGAACAGTTCTTGTGGTGAATGGACTGTAAAATTTTATTCTGCTGCTGGGACTAAAAACACATCTGACTTCTTTAAATGCAATTAAAAAAAAAAAAATGCATCAGAAAAAATTTCATCAATAAAATGCAGTTTCCATTTTAAGAATATAATTTTGCAAAGATGACTTCTGAGAGAGAAAAATCTAGACCATTTAATTACAGATTCAATTTATTATTTGCCATTTGCTAAAGCTATTCGCAGATATTTCAATACATCAAACAAATCTGTAGTGATCTTGCAGAATGCTTGGATAACACCAAATCTGATTACTCTCCAAGAAAAAAATAATCTGCCGAAGTATTTTGTTGATCTCCTCCCACAATGGTAAAGTCTCTAGAGAGTAATTTGAAAGTTCATATATATTTAGCTTCTTTTCAATTTTACATCTTGAAAGAGTATTTTTTATTAACAAGGAAAGACCAACTTAAATTTAAATTTTATTGTTTAAATATATCACAACAGGTAAGACAGAAATATTTTTTGTGGCTGTGCTAAGATGTTTATCAGCCAAATATCTTGGAGAAGATTGGGGAAGAAAAGCTGGAGAAGAAAAGGCTCAGGGGGATCTTGTCACTCTCTACAACTACCCAAGGAGGTTGTAGTGAGTTGGGAGTCAGTCTTTTCTCTCAAGTAACAAATGAAGGACAAGAGGTAATGGCCTCAAGCTGTGACAGGGGAAGTTTAGGTTGAATATTAGGAAAAATTTTTTCACAGAGAGGGTAATCAGGCATTGGAACAGGCTTCCCAAAGAAGTGGTGGAATCACCGTCCCTGGAAGTGTTCAGAAACCTTGTATATGAGGCCCTCAGTGATATGATTTAGTGGTGGTCTTGGCAGTCCTGGGATAATGGTAAGACTTGATGATCTTAAAGGTCTTTTTCAACCTAGCTGATTCTATGATCATGTGATTATATGATCTATTTGTATATAAAGGATCTTCTAATCACGAGAAAAAAATTCTGGATCTGGCTGTGCAAGGCTGATTGATTAATGTACCACTAAAGATAGAGGAAAGGTTCTTTCTGCTTTGTATGTGTAGGAAGATCACTCATTTCAATCACCACATTGTCACTTTTAAAGACCAATTTGTTATCCTTTCACTTTTATTGTTAAAATTACTGGCATCAGGGAAAAAATCATTTTATAGAGGCTGCTATCTAGAATAAGTAACTACCCTAAAGCTCACCTTTATACTCACATTTCTTTGTTTTCTGCGTGGATAATTCTGTATTCCTGTTACGTTATATCACAGCTTTCGGCACTGACAGCTCCAAAGTATAGACTTAAAAAGAAGCTGGATGAGACTTTTAGGCAGCTCTCTTCATTCCTCACTTACTCTTTGCTACCGTAAGAACAGAGGAATTGCCCTAAGCAATGGCAGGCTCTTTAAATAAATGCATGCAACAGGTGTAAACATCACAACACATGCCATATTCTTTTATAATATTATGCAGTTTTGATGCCAGGAAGTGATATATTGCAAGGACAATTTAATCCTGTCTGCTTCTTATAAAACGCAGGTAGTTATAATATGCATACAAAACTGAAACAACAGTTGAACTTAACTTCCTGTATTAGATCCTTTCAGTCTTTGAAGAAGTGTGCATCCTGATCTAAGTATTATGAGTTTGCCTGTGTCCTTGACATAGGTCTCCAGGTTACAATATTGAAGAAAACTTTCCACATTGGTTAGTTTGGGTTTTTTTTTTCAAAGTGGAAAAATAAACTGTAAAATATGATGATTGTGCCTGGAAAGCTTAAACTAAACTACATATTACTATAGTGTTTGTTAATAATTAAATCAGTCTTCTGTTCTTTCATCTCTTCATAATTTCTTCTTAATAAGAACTTTTTTCTAAAAAAAAATGGGCATATTTTTTGTTGTCCTTTACTGTGTTTGAGAGAACAAAAATTAAAAGAATTTGGACTGATTGTCAATATTTCAAGGTAAGTTAAGTTGTAGATTATTTTATGAAGTTTACTCTATATGGATGCTGTCCACAAATGTTTTATTTGCATCTGTATTTTTCTACCTGTCTTCCAGAACAATAGCAGAGTCCATGAGGATGATTCAAATAATAAAAAATGGATAGTGTAGATCAAAAACCTAACACCACTGTACAAAATGATCTATGTGTTTCTCCAGAGTTGCAGAATTTTAGCCGGAACTTCAATTGCAGAGAGCGCTTTAGGGATCTGGAAGTAAAAGAATTAATTTTTCTTTTTATCCGCTTCTATCTTTCTTTGGCAAGCACACTCTTTGACAGAAGAGAGCTCCTTCTTAAGGTAAATTAAGTAACAGCAGCTGACAATGTATGATTCATGAGTTAGGGTCTTTCAGTGATTCTGAGAGGCTTCAACTACATGAACAGTGATGTTTATGGGTAGAAGGTGTACTGGCACATGGTCTTTATCACACATTAAGCCCATCATTGTTGACATACAATATTCTTATATTAATAAGTCCAGTGTCCTTCCTCTTTCTGTCTCTGCAGTAGCCTCCCAGTAGCCTCCCATCAAATATTACTGATGCTCTTTTAAGAACAGAAGACATCAAACACACTGAAAGTATATGAAAAGTAGTAAAATCCTTGAAGAAATTAAAAACTTCAAAGTCCACATGTATAAAAGGAAGGTAAGACTATGTTTGGTGCAAAGGATAAATGATTACCAATTATAAAGAAAATAAATGGCAGGTGTTGCTGGGATTTCTGAAAGATCAGCTGTGTAAACAACAGTTCTTCTATGGCATATCAGACATAAATAGGGATATTTTATGCAGAAATAAGGAAAGACTTTTTTTCACTGAATTTTACTGTCAATGCTGTTATAGCATATAGGATATTTTCTTCATCACACACTGCAGAATATAAGCTATTACATATAATATGTTGTTCTAAAGTGACAGTTAGGTTTCCACATTTACAGCTGGCTTGGAAAATTAGAAGCTGTTGGAATAGCTTCAGGAATATTTTCCTGATGATGCATTTTAGAGTGTTTTCTTAATTTTTATATTTTTTTATTTTTTTTTAGATTCTAGCATGAATCCCATTATATACACAGTATGTAAAGCTAAAAGTCAAACCACAAATGCAGAAGAGCTTCCTTATCTGAAGTTCAATGGATTTTGAGTAAGGTATCTTTGCCCTTGAAAATCTTTTGCTGTTAAATTCCCTTTACTTACAATAGAATAGGAGGGAAATTTTCTATAAAGAGATTAAAATGGCCCAACATTAAATCATAAATGTATGTTGAAAAATGGTAATGCTAGTGTTGAAGTAGTGGTGGTCTAACAATAGAAGAAAGGCAAAATTTCTAGGCAAAGTATCCCCTCATTGACTGCAGCATTTCTTCTCAAGCATGGGATTTGTTTATGCACAAGTCATCATTATGCATACATACATGAACAATCCAAAAGCAGCCACTTAAAAGATAGTTGTCAAACATACAAATAATTTATTAATGCTGGGAAACAGCACGCTAGTCACAGATATTGCATAAACTGTTGGAACAGCCCTGTGAATTATTTGCTGAGCTCTATTTCTGGGCAGCAGTGAATCAACTTGACTTCCACAGGGTGGCATTGTCAAAAAAGAGTTATATTAAAATCTATTTTATGACTTAAGCTATACTGTAAAGTCAAAATTCTCCCTTACCCTGAGGAAAGAAGGTTGGTAAATTTCTGATTTACAGCTGCAGTAAATCAGGATAATCCTTGCATTTATTCAGTGGTAGTGACCAAGAAGATGGAAAGTCAGGCCATAACTATGTCCAGTGCCAGTACCTTGCCAGATAGCCCATCTAAAGTGTGAGTAGCAGGCAGACAGATTTATTCATGTACTTGAATAACAGAAAATATAATAAGTCTTCCTTAGTTATCTGACTGGTTGCCAAATTGAATTCAAGTCCACCTTTAACTAGCCCTTTTTGGCACTTAGTATAACATTTCCCACTATGAGTTTGCAGTAAGATAATCTGTATTTTAAAAATCACTAAATAAAGGTTTTCGCTTTACAGCTGCCAGAATTTTTAAGTTTTTGAAAACTGTTGCAAATACAGCTTCATTTTCTTGTATTCAAAATATAATTTTATGACTTTGTATTTTACACATGCATCTTTGCAGTTGGTCTACTCTTCTGCATTCTAGCCAGATGGATCCCAAAGGGATATACATTAAGAAAATGTTTCTTAAAACTGAAAAAGAAAGAACAAGTTTTATTCTGGTCAGTGAAAGTATGTTTTGATATAAACATGAAAAAAGCAAGAGTCCTTTTAACAAAGCATGTACTACTATTTGCTGACATTTTGTCAGGTACATAGTAAACCTTATCTTGAGAAAACCAGATGAAATCTACAAACATTTCAAGAGAGAGCACTGTAAGTATAAAAATTGACAATAGACTATCAAAACCCTAATTATCACAAAGACAAACATTCTGTATAGAAGTAAGAGGATAGCTGTCAATACCCCTAAAGCGGAAAGGTCACTTTATAATTACAATAGCTTCACTTATCTTCCTTTTGTCTGAAGCTGTCAGCAGAAGATAAATGCCTACATCCACCCTAATCACAACATGAGTTTTATCATGTGATGACATGCTTGCCAGAAACAATCATTGAAGCCTTGCCTAGGTAGAGACACTGAAGAAAAATGACCTGGTTTAACTTTTACATGAATTAAGTGATGACAAACCCTTGCATAAAACCAGCAATTTAGTACAGAAATGTCGGTAATTTAGTTTAATTTATTCTTATTTCCAGTCTAAAGGAAACTGAATCATACCACTGAATGAAGTTATGCAAGCATACACATTTTGCTAGTTTGCTTTAAAGCTACACCTTGAGTCAACTTGGATTCAGTGTGCCTTTAATAAACTCTTAGTTACTTTAATTAGAGTAAATTCTACAAAGTACAAGAACTGCTAATATACAGCAGGCCTAATTCTACTCCCATACTGCCAAGTACAATAGGAATATTAGTTCCATATATTCCACTTCCAAAGTCAAAGTGACAGATATGTCTCATAACATGGAAGCAAAAGACATTAGTTGAAAGGAGAAAGGGATGTATCATAAGCTTTTGTAAAAGATGCTCTCACACTTCAGATTTTTGCAACAGAGCAGGCCAAGATAGATAGATTAGGAATGGCATCTATAAAGTTCCCATGAACCTGGGCTAGTTACAAATGAATTATTTTTTTTTTCCTTCATGGCCTACCAGAAGTCCAGAATGAATGCCACCACGCTTAGCATGCTGTGCTGTCTTCAAAATTTTGAGAACCTAGATATCTTGTATGAAGCTCTGGCCTGACATGCCTAAATTGCTTCTATTGGTGGAGTTGGCAGATACTTTTGCCTGATGATGTAATGAACATTTAGAATGAAAAGCTCTTCTGCTGTACCCTACAATCTCTTACAACATAGCTGTGTCATTAGCCTCCTTTACCTTCTACAATAGAAAAGGTGATACAGTAGATTAGGAGGAAGTGGCCTACTGCCCTTTTTTGAGGGATGGGTGGTGTTGAAGAGAAAGCCTTGATGCTGTGTGAGCATGGCTCAGCATTAACCAAAACATTGGTGCATTATCAACACTACTATTTACAAAGCACAACACTACTGGGGCTGCTATGGGAACTTGGGAACTTGCCTCCATCCTAGGCCAGGCCCAATACAGAGGAATAGTTTGCTTTGGCAAATCCTCTTTCTGCCTAAAGGCTATGAAATCCTTGGCTCAACCAAATAGAACAGTGGTCAGTGGAGCATAGAGAAAGCTGTTAATAAGTATTTCTTCCTCTTTGCACACCATGAGCAAAATGACAGTATGAAAAGAAATAAGATTCAAACTAGGGTAAATCTAATTAAGCCACAAAGTTAAGAGATACTAGGAGGGAAGTCTGAATTCTAGAAAATATTCCTCTGATAAAGAATGCAACTCTGAATTGTGCATAAGAATATGAAAATGAGTATGGCTTTCCCTGTTAGGGAACTAAAGAATAGACTAGACAGCAACTTCTAAACAAGTTTCATACAGTTTTAAAGACTCCAGAAGAAAAGCAAGACATTATACCCTTACCAAATCCAAATAGACCAAACAATTATGAGCACATGACAGTGTGACTGACACTAAAGAAAATTCTAAAGAAAACATAAAAGTTTGCCAGAAATAACATTTTTCTCTGTAGCAATATTTTGATTTAAAACCATTCTTCTCTGTCTCTGTAAGACTATTGAAATTACCCAGTAGCAGCTGTCCAACACTGTACATAATATTGCACTAATGTTTCTGTTTAAAGGGCGTTATCTTTATGATCCCTCTTACATAGACAGAAAAAATATGGTAAAAAAAAATAACTCTACCACATAAAATTAAAAAAATGCGTTTTGAATAGTAAGCTACACAGGTCTCATTCTGCTGAATATCTGGATATCTGGGCCTGTTTGCATCGTGAGGAAAGAACAACAGCTGGCAGCCTTTGGCATTTTGGGAATATGTTCTTCAAGTAGGTTCTCTCCATCTGAGGTAACTTCTACTAGCAAATCAGCCTTTACAAAATAAAGAATTTGTTACATTAACTCTGAGGCAGAGAGAAACCACTATTTACTACCACTGCAGAGTTTACTAAGTATCATTTAATGACAAAAGACAGTGAGCCTTTTAATTTCTATGTCTGTTGCTTCTAGGCAATCCAATTTTCCTTCTGGACAGGTAATATCTGTAGATTCTATTACTCAATAGAAGAATATTCACAGCCAGATGCTCCTATATTTCCCTGTTTTTTAGACATGCATTTTTTCAGTAGTACCATGCTAGTGGAATTTTTAGCATTGAGAGTAAAAATAAAATCCTCTTTTATGCATGAATCTTTATAAGAATGTTGATTGCTTGCATTATTTCAGACATCTTGTTTATTATTTTCTGTATATTATTTCTTCTGTCTTTCATTGCATTCTGAAATATGGAGAAGACTTCTGCCAAAAGAAAATCAATGTTACTTCTTAAAATTGATTGACGAAAATTTAAAAAGTGTTGCCTAGTAGATTTCCATGTGATCACCATAGCCATGCTGTCGACATTCTTCAGATTTTTCTGTTGTTCTTTCTTGATAGAGGAATTCTTTCAAATAATGGCAACAATTGCATGCTAATATTAGAAGTACAAAAGAATAAATAAATAAAAATTATTCTTCCTTCAAGTGAAGATGTGCTGGATAAGATGTACATTGCCAAGGCATGTTTTAAGTACTGATACCACAAGGAAACTTTTAGTATAGTACATCTCTCCCATACCATTCTGAGAACTCCACTACTGAGAATTACTTCCTTTTTTTTTTTCCCTAGACTGTAATTTACATACCTGTAATAAGCATACAGTGGAAGAATTGAAAACATTTTTCACCCATTTGACAAGGTATTTAAATGACAGGCTTTATATTAGCTTACAAAGAAAGCTTAGTTGCTCTTTTGGGGCTCAGAAAACAATAATTTTTTCATGTAGGTTTTAATTTTAAATCTAGGTGGAGGATTGATTTTTTAATGTAAATAGTTAAGGAAATAACCAAATCTAGTTTATCAAAAGAAGAGGGGAAAAGATATGGAGGCTATAGGCAGGATTACACTAAAACACTAAAAGTGTTGAAAATATACCTGTGTAAAAAATAGGATCTAGGAGAATAATTTGGGGTTTGTTTCTTTGTTTAAAATAAAACTTATTTTTTATTTAGATAGCAATTGATTTTGCTCTTCAAGTTTAACCAAAAATTTTGAGCTCCATACTTAATTTCAGTTGGGAGCAACGTTTGGTAATGAAGTATCTCAGATATGATCAAAATTTTTTATAAACAATAGACAGTGGGATCTGAATAACAGAGAAATAGTAGAATCATAGACTAGTTAGGGTTGGAAAGGACCTTAAGATCTCGTTCCAGCCCCCCTGCCTTGGGCAGGGACACCTCCCACTAAACCATGCCACCCAAGGCTCTCTCCAACCTGGCCTTGAACACCTCCAGGGATGGAGCATTCACAAAGAGAGGGGTTTGTTTGTTTCCTTTTCTCTTGTTTCTCAGGGCTCTGTACAAAGTACATCCTTAAACTCTTTCGCTACTCTCAAAGCATTCTGGAGAACATCTGGTTGAAGGCTTTTGACAAAAGCTGTACACTGATTTTTTTAATTACATAAACAGAAATAATTTGGTCCAGAGTGGTAAGTGCATGTGGCAAGGGAATATATGAGTAGAAAACAACAGATTAATTTACACAGAATATGGTGGGAGACCTGCAGACACCAAGTTATTGAATCTGTGCTGTTTTAGCTTACTCTTCAACGCATTCCTTCTTTATCAAGAATTTGTCATCATACATATAGGGAAATAATATGAGTATTTCTGATCCTTGTTGTCAGAGGCATATAGCCTTAAAAAGCCTGGACTTCTGGCTTTAAAGCCAATATTTTTCAATCCTAATTGAGTTCTTTTGGCTTGTGGAAGGACCTCTTCACTGCCGTGTGTCAACTGGATGGAACAGAAAGGTTTGCAAATGTCCTAATGTGAACAGGCTTCTAGCTGCTGGAAGAGGCTATGGGGCAGCTCAGGAGGACACAGTCCACTCATTTTGACTGTAACTAAGTCTATCAGGGCATCACCTGACATAAATGCATTAGAATGAGTGTCCAAGTTGAAGACAGTCTCCTCCAAAACTTAATATAGCTTTTAGAACATGGCTGGAAATTAAATGGGCCCATTTGAGGTCGTCAGAAAATCTCTTGCCAGAGGGAAACCGCCTGCTGCTTTGGGAAATGTAATTCCCTCCAGTTTTTTTCTGTACCCTTGCTGGCTGCCAGAGACTGATAAATCTGAATCTGTGCACAAAATGCAGAGAAACTCAAGCAGACGTGGAAATGTATCTAAGGACCTCAGCAGGAAGAGGTATGGCCTTTTTCCAGCCACACTTTACCACAAGCTGTATCTAATTTGCTATTCACAGTCACCCTTGCAATAAGTTTTGAATGTTAGCTGTTCTTCCTTTTGTCTGAGTGTATACAGCTCAGATTAGCTCAGACTACTATTTCTCCCTTCAGTACCCAGTATGGTCAGTTTATTTTTTCAGATAAAATCTTAACCTTTAATTTGTGGTGATGTGAAAAGAAGCAAGATTTTCTTTTTTTTTTTTTTTTTTTTTTTTTTTTATTTTTTTAGTTAAATAATTATAATTTTTTTTTTATAATTTTTTTTTATTAATTTAGTTTTTCCT
>WYDI02020860.1:0-10975 GCA_009867235.2 Psittacus erithacus | reverse complement strand
CTTCACCTGACTGCCATGAGTTTTCAAATATGATGGACAGTGGTTTAGCAACTTCATTCGCCAGCTCCTTCAGGACCCAAGGATGGATTTCATCAGGGCCATGGACTTGTGTACGTTCAGGTTCTTAAACCTTTCTTTGCAGGGAACATGAATTTGAACTAATGGCAAGAAAATTAATCAGTTCTTCTATTGATTTGTTAATTCTTCTTCTTATTAAAGACATTTCCTTTAGGGAAATTGTATTCTATTTATGAATATCTTCTACAAGGGCAGACTTGATTCTTGATGTGATCATATCTCATCCTTTTGACTGACAAGGTTGACTCTTTCTGTCAGGCTATTTTTTTTATGCTTTTTTTTTTTTGTATTATTCTTTGCTTTCTTCATCTTTCTTTCACCTCCTTCACCATTTTGAGTATAGATTTTAACAATTGTCTATATTTTCTCCCTTTCTGTTTTTATTTTCTGTCGTTTGCTTTTTTTTTTTTTTGTCTTCTAGATCCTCTCTGTAGTCCTCTGGTTTTGTTCCCTGTGCTCCACATTGTATCCTGGTCCTTTTTACTAATTTGTGCCTGACTCTTTTTCTTGCTTTAGTTTCTTCCTCAGACTCATTCATTTCTTCTTCATTTGCTTCTAGGTTCTTTAGACTGCTTTAGTAGTCTAAAGTATTTAGTAGTGTCCTTTGCCCACCCCTATGGCTATAGTTCTTATTTGCTTAAAGCAACATTAACTCCCAGCTCCTCTCCTCTTTCAGCCTATACTTTTATCTTTTTTATTTTTTTTCCTCTGGGGAGCACTGATTGAGGATATTTACTTAAGGAGAAATATGTTCCACTTAGTTTTTTACATTTATGTGCTGCTTGCAAAGTAATTGTGTTGATCTGTCATTCGCTTACATATGTTGGTCTAAGGTATCATAGTCAGTCTTACACTTATCCGTATTTATAAGTTTCAGAGTGCTGTCTTGAATTTGCTGATCTTGTCTAATCTATCTTTGAAATTGATCTACTTCTTAGAACAACTAACATATCCATAATAAGCAGACATTATTAATTTATGTGATAATTGATTTTCCACAGAGTATGAAAGTTAGCCAGGTTGCACATTGGGAAAACTTCGTGAAACAAAGATGTGCTACAAAAAGGGGGTAACAGGGGAACTTGGAGTTGTTTCTGTCTTTCAAGGCACTATTTAAACAATTATTAATTGCATTATTCTTATTTTCTGTGACTCTGGGATTTTTTTGGTTTTTTTTGTTTGTTTTTTTTTTTTCCAAGTTAGTTTCTTTCTTTTTGCCTTTTCTTTAAAATTCTATTAATAACTGTTTAAGTCTCCGACTAGCCAAAGTCTTGCTGAAACTAAATGGGTTTGTGATTTAGTCATGCTTAAGAAGGCATAAATAACCAGCATGAATAGAAGAATTATGAGTGCGATACACATTGTGTTAGGGTTCTTATTAGTGTGTTTCAATCAGAATCAGAAATGCCCTGTTTTTATCCTTGATTTCTGAACTTCTCTTATTGTCTCCTTTTAGTTTTCTTTAGACTTCCCACCCACTCTTTCCCCTTCAAGATGTTTCTAAAGTATACGATTAAGAGAATGCCTGGGGAGGGCGGGAACCCAAGCCCACTGATACTCTTCTATTATCAAGCCAGCTTGTTGAAACTTCTTTAACTGACTCATTTTTTTTTTATGTTATCTCCTTAAAAAGGTTCATCATCTTCATCTCAGACTTAGAAGAACAATAAAGATCTTGTTTACTGATCCCCTTATTTAAAGACAGTTTGCTTTTTTTCTTTTTTTCCCCTTTTCTTTCTTTCATTTATTTCCACCAGAGTTCTTAGGAATTTTCTCTTTTGAAAGCTGACAGAGAATCTATTTCTTTGTCTGTGTATGTGAAAGATTTGTTAACAAAAGCTACCCACCATCTTTTGTTAGAACAGCTTTCCTTTCTGCTGCTGTGATTGAGCTTTTGAAGATCCTCTTATCATTTCATTAGATGAGAGGGCTTCTGTCATGAGCAGAATGATTAGACTTGAGATTGGAACCAGATATGGAAATCAATGTGAGTTTTGCCACTGACTTCAGCAGGCCAGTCTCTTCTGTTTCCTTTTCTGCCTACAGGATTCATTCTGTATGTTGTCTTCCATTCCTACCTGGCTACCTAATCAAAAAAGGAAGTGCACAGTGCAAAGTATAGGGACAGGACCACTGACTTACGTGACCTGAGTGTAAAGACAGACCTGTCTCACTGCCATATGATTACCTTGGGAACATTAGCTGACCTCACTTGTCTTACATGTTTTTCAGTGCATTTATTCCCTATCTGTAAAGCATGGGTAATGTTTTTCCCCCACAGTTTTGGGGCACTGTGAATGTAATTTGCCACACAAACACCTAATACTAGATTGTGATATGCTAAAATGAAATGGCAATGGAACTATATAAATATCTGAAATTAAAAGAATTCAGTACTTCACCTGAAATTATTCAGAACTTTGAGGTATATTTTCCCCTGTGCTTCATACCTTGTCAGGAATGGAAAATGTTGTTTAATTGTTTGGATTGATTTTTTTCCTCCTTAAATTCATTACTGATTAGTACTACATTTAAATGTGCATGAAGGAGAATAACAACAAAAAAGAGACTGATCATTTCAATTATACCACCCACACATAGAAATAATCTTTTTACACTAAGAATGTGAAACAATGTTTGAAAAGCAAATAAAACAATCTGTTCACCTTTTACCCATTATGTCCTTGTAGTTTAAGTGATTTTTCTGATTTATTTCAAACTAAGGAATAAAAATAGACTTAATTTCAGTTTGCCATGAATTGCAGTCTCCAGTGTTTTAAAAACATATAATACTGTGCTGATTACTCTTTGTTTAAAAGGATGGTAATCTGTGCATACTATCACAGTTGGAGCCCTTTTCCCACCTGCCAGCTATTTTCCTACTGTGTCTCTGGGCAAGTAGTTTTTTATTTTGCTTTTTGAATTATCTCATGTAAAGAATTACAATACTGCCTACCCTGGAAAAGGTCTGCATTACTTTGCTTCTCCCTACATTGTCTGACTGTGCCTTCTACAGAAATGTCTGACCATATTCACCCATCCAATTTTGGTGGTATATCTGAGCCTATCTGTCTGTCTACATTGATTTCCGGACTATGCTGTTACCATCTGCAACGGATCATGAACTATATGTAAAGGTTTTACAAGAAGCAGCTGAAGAAATCATGTTCTAATATATATTTGTCAAAATTGATGAGTTTTATGGAAAAGATGACAAATTAGTTGGAAAATGTTTAGGGATCCATCAAGCAAGAACAATGTACATCCTGGTATAGGCTTTTCTTTTTTGATCCAGGAAATAAGCACTACATAAGATCTGTATCAAACCAGTCCCCTTGCTGGAGCTTCCTATCTCTCTTTGAGCACAGACAAGCTTAGAGTGATCCAGCTTTTGACATAACCAAAGAACTAAAGTGTATTCTTTTCCATTGAAGGAAGAATTGAGGGGCCTTGTAAAAACTAATAATACTCAGATACAAGGCTAACCTTTTCTTTCATAATTGTCTTTAAATACCTAGAAAAAAGTGATTTTTTTTCTTTCCCTCTGCCTTCTTCTTTCTTCCAGTCTTCCTGTTTGCAAAGAAGGTGCACTGATTTGTAAAGGAATCCTATTCTAAATACCTTATTTCTTCACTAATTCTCCTGGTATTCCAATTGTTGAGCCCTCCTTCCGTCTCAATCAAGTCACTGGATTTTCAGAAGAGAGGATGCTACCAATCCAGACCTAACCTTTTTTGAAGACTGACTGCAATTGCAATATATTTTAGCCTTCCATATCTGTTGAGTTAAGGATAAAATCTCCCAAATACCATACAGCATGTTTTTGGAAAGCAAAGTCTATTTTAGTTTCACCAAGGAGCCAGTGCACAACTTGGTAAATTGACAAGTCTGTACTTTGGAGACTGTGATAACAGGAGGTGCTGCAGGAGATTTGGCTGGACTGTAAATGAAACTGCCAACCTAAGGCGTGTTCTAGGAAACAGGATCTGTCTTTATTTTGCTGAACTTCAGATTCTTCTTAAAGCTTATAAAGAACCCCACAATCTTTGCACAAGTTAAAAGTTCGCAAATGTTTAACTTTTCTAAAAACACAGGGGAAAAAATTAGACAGTATTAAGAGATGATTAATGTTCAAAAGCAAGGGAAGAAAAACCTAATACCTAGCAGTATAGTGGGGGCAGAATATAGCCAAAATAAATCTTGAGAAGCATTTGTTTAACATTTGGCACTGCTGAAAAGAGTGGATAAATGTGGGCACAATTTATTGTGCTCAGAATTATATTTCGCTTTGACCCATAGTCTTCATTGGAATTCCAGGGTATGCCCCTCTTATGTGTCCTCAGTGACTGAATATTTTCAGAACTTTCTAAAATGAGATTTTAATGCACCTGTGTTTTCTCCCCCAATAATGGAGTATTAAAATTATATGAAATGCTCAGCTTGTTTTTAAACATTACTGCAAGCTAGCACATGCTTGAATACTCTAGTTTTATGCAGCTCTTTTTGTAATGAATTTTCCCCATATGCTAGCAAAAGCTTTGGAGAGGATAGTAAGTCAATTTCAGGGATTACTAGCTGGTATTTAACAATTTAAATCTGTGCTGTGACAAGCTATGGAACTGTTGTTTCCCATTTATATTTTCCGTGTCAAGTGTGCATCTGCATTATTTTGAAGAGAGATGAACCAGATTTCCTACCAGACACAAGTCTAAAGGAGACTGTTAATGCTATTTATGATCTTGGCTTAGGGATTCATAAATTAATAGAGAACTTCTGTGCTTCACCAGAAGACTGAAAAATATTTTTCTGATTTAAACCTGAGGAAACTCATTAGCTTTGTTTATGCTTTCTTGTTGAGTTGCTGCTGTGCAAAGCACACCCACAAAGAATTTATTTTAAACTAATCTTTATAACAGAAAGTGTAGACAGAATGTGCAAGTACATCCCTTAACTTATTACATATGTAAAAACACCATTAGATAAAATTGTTACCCATTCCAATTAACTAACTATAATTATCATGAAGGTATAGAGTATTTATGTTTTGTGAAGCATAAACACAACTTTGATAACTATTAAAAATTAATCGATCATTAACACTAAATGTAATTATTTCAGGTAAGAAAGTATATCTTCTAGGAGATCCTTCATTTGAAAAAAGGCCTTGGATCACCAGTCAGTTGTTCCTTAAACAGTTACTGAGAAGTGGTAACTTTTTATCGTGCTACTAAATTTCACTTCAGTGTAGTCATTGTGGGAGACTTGTATTTGTTTTATGAGTATGTGTTCCCTTTTCTCCCCTCTGGCTTACTATGCAAAGGAGAGGTAGCATAAATGTATTAGCTTCTAAGTCAATGGTGACTACATAGTCATTGAATAGGCACAGCACGCTGCCTGAATCCTGTCTGTGCTGAGGTTCACCAGCATTACGGCCTTCAGACCTCCTGCAGAATTTTCTTGTAAGTAAACATTATGGGACATTTCAATTATCAAGGAAAAGAATGTTCACATAAAACTGTAAGACGAAGGCAAAGACACACAGATGGCATCCTCGCCAGGCCACATGTGAGCCTGGCCACATATTTCATATATAGCAAATCAAATGTTACTACTGCTAATCAGAGCTCACTCAGTCCTTAAAGTGAAGTTTGTGGTGTCAGCCTGCGCTCTGCCATACCGACTGCATTAATTTTGAATGTGCAATGTGTATAACATTACTTTACCCCTTAATAACTTCTGGACTTTTTTTTTTTTTCCCCAGTGATTAGACACCCTGGTAACTTTTGAAGTCATTTAGTACTTAACTGGATATATTTAAGCCATATCATCTTTAGCTGAGTCGTCAGTTTAGTAGCTGAGCTCTTAAGATTTAGCTACAAACTTCCCATTAATGCTGCTCTTCTTTCAGGTACCTAGTGATGAACTAATAGCAGCTCTTCTCACAAAATCTCTTCCAGTATCCAGGATTTAGAATCTCTGACTTAACCGCAGTGAGTGCTTGCCGATGTTACGTGGCTGAGTGCCCTGTTAGGGCATCGACAGGAAAGGGGCTGACGGCCTGAGAGGCAAACACGGCTATGGGCAGGGTGGAGGCAGCCCTGGGAGGCTGGACATGGACAGGGAGGGTGGCAGTACCCTCAGGGCCGTGACAGGCTCAAGGAAATAAAAACATGCAGGGGAGAGGAGCCAGTAGTTGTTTACTATATGCATGGTCACTACTGTTTCATCAGAGCAGACTTTCAAAGCTCCAGGGAATACTGGACTGGGAAGCATGGTGTTTGGCTAGATGGAGAGCGGCAGTACCTGTGGCATCACCAACTAACTGTAGCTCTCTAGGCCAGTGTGTTGGCGCTGATAGCAGTAGAGATAGCAAGGAATGTTTGAATGGAACAGGATTTCACTGGAAATTTCACATTTGTTGAATCCATAAGGAAAAAATCTTTCCTCAAATTGCTCTTCAAACAGCTTTTTGAAAGAGATTTTCTCAAACAATAACCACTGCATGTTAGATGTTCAGGTCACTACCATAGGTTATCTGAGACTGGAAGTGTTAGGAGTCCTTCATCTGTCTTCGAACTAAGATCCACAGCTGTAAACCTTGAGAGCTCCTATACAAACACAGCTACCAATGTTCTCAGACTTCCTATCAAGCAGCTGAAGACGTGAAACTGTAGAGGCCCCCAGCTTTTTTCATGGGTTTCTTTCTTGTGCGCATGGGAATCTAGAAGACTTTTGATGGTTTGGCTTAAGTAGCTGATGGGCATGCCTTTGGAGGCACAGCTGTTAATAAACTTACGGGTTTATTTGTTTGTTTTTGGTTTTGTTTTTTTTTTTTAATAATAAAAATGCTGCAGCATTTGAGGGTTTTTTTGGGATGGAGGTGGTGAAGCCAAGCATCAACCATTTAATGTCACAGAGAACCAGAAATTCTCTTAAGTCAGTTTTGGATCATCGCTTTTGGGCTTATGGAGCCCAAAGGTCATGTGTAGCCACAGACCATGGAAGGAGCCAGTGAAGGAAGGGTAAGTGAGCAAGCATTTGTTAGGGGTTAAACCGCCACAGTCCTAGAAACTCAGTTATTTCAGCTCTTGAGCACAGTTACACAAACATGAACCCACTGGTTTTATAAATCTTTCCCACAAGAATGCAGTTTTTAAAGTGTCCACAAGTTTTAGTGTCTACACAGCTAAATATGTGAAGCTGCTTTGTATTTTTTTCCTTCTCTGCAAGTTATTTCACGGAAAGGAATTGTTCATGTCTCAGGTGTAATTTTGCTTGATATGTTCAGTATTTTTACAAAAATCTGCCCTGGGAAAGTAATATATAGCAAATTGGTCTTCTAAAGAAGCCAAAGATTACTGCTCTGCCTATTAAAAGATCTTCCTGCTTAAAAGTTGATTTTTTTTGTTCTTAAAAAAAGTGAGAAACCATTTGGTTAAAAATGAGTAAGGAACCTTTCACAGAACCACTGAATTATTAACAGAAACCTTGACTCTAGACTGTTTTGATGGATAAAGCTAATTTATCTCTGTCTCCCTGAGATATTTATATCATCTGTCTAAACAGCATGAATCACATTTCAAATGATATCAACTTGTGCCACCTCTGGGGTAACAAACTGGAGCTGTTCCAATTGAGTGTTGCTTTCCTTCATTTTAATCATTCACAATATCTAATTGATTTTTATTACAAATGTTCCCGTTCCACTTTACAGTGAATTTGTATTCATAGCTAAGAGGGGGATAAAGGGAGTGCCACTAATAAGCAATATCTTCCTCCCTCATATTTTCTAACCTTTCAGTGCAGGTAGAGGAAAAGTGAATATTGTCTTTGATTCTTGAAGTATGCATATGTATACATAGACATAGCCTTATTTATACTGGTTACACATGCACAGTAATAAAACACATGGTTTTTTGCGCATATAAATGTGGTGTTTATATACCCTTCAAATAAAAGACTCAAAGCTATGAAAGACAATTTGGTGTCAGAGCACTGTTCTGTACAAAAAGGTATTTAAAGCATGTATTACGCTTGCCATGCGTTCTGTCTGGAAACAGTGAAATTTGAGTGGCAACATTTTTGAAATTCTTGTGCCTTGCACATAATTTCTCTTAAATAGTGGCCAAAAAAAGAATTCAGAATTGGCCATGAAATGAACTGCCAAAAAATTTAGTGTAATCAATAACGACTTCTATCGAATGAGAGCACCTTACTTACAGATCATGTATGCTGATGGCAATTTTAAATGTTTTCTTTAAATATTCTGTGAATACTAATACTTTTCATCTCCAAATTCAGCAATAGTACTTTAAAATCAGCTTACTTACAAAACTTGTGCTGGGATAGGATTAGAAGATTTTCAAACTGCTTTTTTGACATTGACTTCAGTGATGGAGAGCACTAAAGTATTAAGTTCCTTATCTCAACATGAAACAAAGAGGTTATTGCTATAAATGATATTGCAGAGCATTAATAATATAATTAGCCATAATACTTAGTTGATTTATACCCTGAAAAATAAAAAATATCAGCAGTCATGCCCTCACACCCATCTCTGACATATTTTTTACATTTTAATGTGGGTTCTAAACAATTTTTTCATTTTAGAACTCTATTGAATATTTGTTTACTAAAATATTGTGCTAATCAATTCCTTCAACACATAGCAGAGCAAGTGCATAGGGTTATTATGCTTTTTGCTTTATCTACTGAATGGGTTTTCCATAAGAAATATATACAGTAGTTTGCTGGGTATTTTTTTCAGTCCATACCCCTGTTGGAGTTATGATTTAACAACATTAATGATGTTTTTGTTGTTAAAGTGCATCCAGTAATAAATAAATTGAGATGATTTGTCCCCATTTTTTGTTTTAATTCCAAAAGTCCATTTCAGATAGACTTAAAGGAGCAGGAGGAATCCGATCACCAAAAAGAGCTGAGAGGCAAACTGTGTTACAGACCTTGTGTGCTTTTGTCGCAGTGACTCAGTCACTCAGGCACCCCAAAGACCTGTGCTGGATGTTCATATCTGTTATTCTGGGCTACTTCAAGGTCTGGATACCTTAAATTAACACTAGTAAATTGGCTTAACATAAGAACATCTAAGTTCAAAGTTGGGGGGTTTTTTAATATTCTTTTGAGAAATAAATAAAGTTAACTTTCTTTTCCTCCCTAAAGGCCTCTGTGCTTAATGTGGTTCCTTGAAAATCTCTGATGCAGTTTTTATCAGGGCTGTGGTTTGCTGATACGGGGCTTCAGCTTGAAATGTTCAATCATTAGATGGCTGTTTTCCTTCAAATTTCCCCATCTTTTTTGAGAGCTGTTTCTAAATCCAAATCAGTCCCCTTAACCAATCTACATTTTAGCCTCAGAGTATCAGCATATGGAGAGTAACAAGTGATGAGATGTGAAGCAGGAGCCAGTATTTTTGTGAATTCCTCAGCATTGATGAACCTAATTTCAGTACGGGCAGAATCCCTAGGGTTTACTGCAAAGGTCTAGAAGACATCTGGTTTTCACTGGAGATAGCACAACATAAACAACCAAGACCCCCCAGCCTTAAAAGGAAATTAATTTCAAACATATTGACACAGAAAATAAAAATTGTGCAAACATTTTTTTATTTTTTTCCCCAGAAACTGAAACTCCAACAATTCTGAAAAGATACTCAGAGATATGCTCAGTTGAATGCAAGACATAGTTACTGAGAATTTCACAAGTGCAGCTAAACTAAGTAGGCCATTTTGCTAATCATATTCTAATGTAATCTAAAATATTCGCACTAGCTTTACATTGGTGTAAAGTTGCAGAATCTGCTTCACTAACTACTGAAAAGAAAATCATCCAATTGGAAAGAACTATTAAATACATCTTCACTATGCTGGTCTAGGTTGAAAGTGAAGAACAATATTTCATTCTTTTTACTTTCCCAAAATTTCCAATTCTTACAACTCAATCATCGTTCCTATCCATCATACCAATTTAAAGTGGGAATCCATAACAAGTTCTTCATATTTCTTCACCTATTTCATGAAGTGTTTTTTAGATTTGAAAAGCACTTCATGAATCACTCTGGCTGCTAAAACTGAATAGTAATGAGCCCAATTCAATTATCATGCCAGCTGCTGATTTCCTTCTGATGGCTGACTTCATGCTATAGAGAAGAATCCTTATGCTAAACCTCACCTGCCTGTAGGAAATAGATTCCATTACAATTTTAAAACGAGAATTGCCCTCAACTGTATTCTTACATAGAATAATTGGGCTTTAGCTATCAAAAATATAGGACAGAAAGGACATCTGAGCATATTTAATGCCTGGTCAAACAGCCTGGATCTTTGTGCTCCAATGAGAGACTTCTTTTGTAGTGACAATTACTGTGCTATAACTAGTGCTACACAACCACACAAATAGATATTCTACAAAAGGCAGTATCTCCAATAGTGTTGGCTTAATGAACCAACTATTTAAGAGCTTGGTCCTTGCAGTTTAACAAGCCCATGATTATAGTTTTACAATTGCCCCTAGACAAGGAGTATTCTTTACATCTTACAGAGAAAAGAGGTGAATACAACTTGAAAGATACTATATTGCCTCATTGTTTTTGGGGTTTTTTTGTTTGTTGGTTTGGTTTTAAAACTAGCTGTCCCTAACAAAACAACATCTAAAAGCTCTCAAACACCAAGAAATTTGTCCTTACTGTCGTGGTTTAAGGCCTGCCACGCAGCCCACTCACTGCCCCCCTCCTCCTCCCTCGGCTCCAGGAGGGATGGGGAAGAGAATCGAAAGAATACAACTCCCACAGATTGAGATAAGAGCAGTCTATTAACTAAGGTATAACACAAATCACTACTGCTACCACCAATAATAATAATGATAAAGGAAATAGCAAGAG
>WYDI02020857.1:0-13430 GCA_009867235.2 Psittacus erithacus | reverse complement strand
CAAAAGTCAAAACCACAGCACTGCACCAGCTACTAAGAAGGAGAAAAATGACTGCTACTGCTGAACCCAGGACAGTGCTGAGGAAATAAGAAGGACTTGTGAGTCAGACAACTTTGTGTATAATAAATTCAGCACATTAAATCTGGCAGCAGCAGATCACAAGAAGCAGAATTCCCACAGAGATGCAGAAAGATGCTCCATGTGAGATTTTGCTGATCTTCTCAGTTGGTGATGAAAAGAAATCGCTTGGCTCTTTTTTAACCCTGAATATTCTCTTTTCCGTAACAAAATATTGGCAACTCCTTTATACAATCTTTATCCTGTGATATTAAGATTACTTATCCAAAATGAATGCCTGCCAGGCTGATATGACACTCATGCGATTCATTGATTTTCATATTCTACTTTCTGTAAAAATATTGATTTTTCCTGCATGCTGATATATTTACTAAGAATCCAACTGCTGGTATGTTCGTTTTCCTTTTCTTTCCCTATAGTGGTTTCAGAGGTCTATAACACACTTCCACACATCCAATGTAATTAGTGCAAATTTTATCCTTTTAAAATAGGGATATAATAAAAAGAAACAGAAAAGGGTCAAAAGTTCATGAGATTTTGCATTTGAAAATGAGCCTTTGATATAAAAAAGTGTATCAAAATGCCTGATTCATTCAAAGTTTTGAGTCCTAAGTGCAGAAACTCCAAAAAGCTGGGTTGGGATATGCTACCAACTCAAGTAATGTAACAAGTAGTGAAAGTATGCAGGTTATTATACTCAAGCAAGAATAATAAAGACAGGAGGATTTACTAATATTAAAGGAGCAGAATTATAATGTGCACTTGATTACTACACAGTTAAGTACTGTACTGAAAAAGAGTGAAGAGGCCTTTTTTTTTTGTCTAAATTGTTCTCAAGAAGTTCATAAGGGATTAAGCTCTGCCTCAACAAGATGTGAATTAGCATCAGAGGAAAGTCTGAGCTTTCTCTGAGAAATGCCTTTCATTAACTTCAATTGGATTTTTTTTTTTGTTAATTGGACCTCCTGTAACAAAACTGGAAAACTACGTGAATGACTGTATGTGGTGGATTACTACACAACTATGGTGACATGCAATTGGTCAGGAAGTTTGTGTAGCAGAGTTAATTATTGTCAGCTGAAAAATATGTACTAATTTTATCTGTATATTCTTTTTGCTTCAAAGGGGCTACTAAAGAACATTATAGAAGCACTGAAAAACAACATTCTGTTGACTTTTCTTCAGAATATTTTGACATATCTGACTCCAGCTGTCATCTTTTCTGTTGCTAAAATCCCATAATATGCTGTTCACAGTCTTCTGTGCTATGCACAATCTTATACGTACATATTAGTTTTATTAGAATATTAAAGAGAACATCAATTTGAATGTATTCATCAACTGTTTTCTTCATAGATATATTCCTCTGTACTAATACTAGAAACCCTACTTTTGTTTTGGATGAGAAATTATGTACATATTAACAGTTCAATTATTTATGTTTGAACTATACAAACTGCCAGATAATTACAATCTTTTCCAGTTTATCTAGAGCTAGAGAATTATTCAGGAAGCATTTTTTCCCTCTCAAATTATCTATAGACTAAGAGTTAATTGTTGGTGATGTTCATAAGCATCTGCCATTGTGTACCAAATCAGTAAAATTTAAGTGGCTAACAAATCCACAAAACTCCTGTCTTACTTATACACACAGAACTGTACAGTAGACTCAGTTTTACCAGGTCAGATTCCTAGGTGCCTTAATTTCTTCTTTGCAAGTGAAGAACTGATCCCTTCACAGCAGAGCTGCATACTTGTTACTTGTCTCTCTCCTGTGCCTGTCCGAAATTTACAGCTCAGACACCCCTGAGCCTAAATTCTTTGAAAGGCCTAAAATTGACAGCTGTGCTTGGAATACACATAATACTGACAGTGCAGATTATATATATAAAAAGTACTGCTCACATTGATGCTTTTCAACCTTAATAAGATAAAAACAAGAACCTTGGATCTACCAGCTCCCACGAGGAAGTTCAGAACCTTGTATTCTGCAAGGCTGCCCTTCAACCAGCCCTTAGGCAAGTGCCACATCATGTCTGGTGTAGTAGTCAGGTTGTTACATAGCAAGGGATTTAGTATTCATACTGTTTGTAAGACTGCTCCTACAGTTAGCTATTCATGCAGAAAGCAAGAGTAAAGTTGGGAATAGAAGTCTGACTCTCCCAGTATCAAACAGGGGAACTTCATGTCCTTTTCATTAGCTTTCCTTTTTTAGTCCTGTTTTAAACAGGTAAGGAAATAAGCTACCAGGCAAAGCATATCTTTAAGATAAGAACTCACATATTTTATTTCTTTCCAGTCACCAAAGACATCTTTTCTATACCTATAATTCTTCTTGCTGGTTTGAAGCAAGAAATTCTTTTATTTTATGAGACTTCCTAATCTCTGTGCTAAAAGCATGTCTCGAATTCTGTGAACTGTGGAGAAAAGAAACAGGCTTTGAAAACAATACTTGCAATTCTTACAGAGCCATCTCCATTGGAGGCATTAGGAATAACCATACAAATAAGGAAATTGCAGACTGAATCTTGAAGCTGGTTAAATAAACATGCACAGATGTCCTGCTTAGTAGAAGGAAACTTAATGATAAATACCTCGCTCTGCCTGAAAGAATACATGAATATAAAGGAATTCATGATTTAAAAGAAGAGAGAACAGCAAGAAGAATGTGGAGAAGCAAATAAAACACATAATCTTGTTTTAAGCCAGGAGCCCACAGTTGTGCGCAATTTAAACACAATTTGTTCAATTGGCTCTGGTTAATGATTTCTGTAATTATTTTAGGCTTGCTCACAACAGCTGTTAATACTTTTTTCTTCATAAGAATGTGCACTCTGCACCTGTTTGAATAAGATTAGCCTTTATTAGCCTTCTAATAAACTGTGTTAACCTTATCAATCATTTGAAATATATAGCCACATTAATAAGTATTGCATAAAATATGATTATGTCCTCACATTGAAGCATTAACAGAATCAAAAATACATCAAAATGTATAAGTGGCTTTAGTGCTACTTCAAGGCTTGGTTTCATGTCACCAGGAAGCCGTGGTTCTTAATCCGCAGATAGTGAAGGCCAGGTTTCTTTTCCCAGCTAATATAGCTGAAATCTTTCTCTGGAAAGCTCTGAATTTGTTTCTAGAAGAAATACCCACAGAGCAATTTGGATTTTTCAGTTTCCTAAGGTGAACAGCAACAACAAAGAAGTCATATAGCACAACAATGTGCAATAAGTAGTTATGATCATCTGATTGTTTAGGTTTTATGGAGCAAAGATATTTAGGCACTCTGGCCACACAAATACTGTTGTTAGATTTTTCTGAGAACAATGAATTCCAGAATATACTGTGTATTCTCAGCGTTTTACCATGATTTAGAATATTTTAAGATTGAAATAATTTGGAATTTAGACTCAAACACAGCCAATATACTTTTTAAGGCTCCAGCCTTAAGAATTTGAACAGGTCAATTAAAATGAAAAAAATTCTGTATTTTACTACTGGGGCCTTAATTAATTTCTTTCTAGTTCTTCCTTGTAAAAACATCTGGAGCACAGGTTATATTATACAATTTATGGTTCACATTGCATGCAAACATGTATCACAGAGTTTGCACCTGTTAGGTGTTTTTTAGAAGTTGTAGTGCTGGATAGACAGTGGAGCATGGAACTAGCTTTGCTGAGTAAGTCTTACTGTAGTCAACAATCCTTCACCTTTTTTCCCCACTGTATGAATATTTTTTACTGCTTCAAATGGGTTTGTAATGTCTTAATTTCCATAAATATATTGGCTAGCAAGTACAAATACAGCAAATTTCATTTACTTATTTCCTTGACAAGGTCAATCGGTGCAGTAGAGTAAATAAATTCTTATACCGTGCTTAATTCTGTTCTCCAAAGCTATACATTAGAAAGAGTTTTGATTCTTGAGCTATAAATCCAGATTTCAATATGCTACATGCTCTGGTTATGAATGCTCCTTTAAAGCCTACCATGATAAAAGGTTGGAAAAATTGCTCTTTTGTGATGCATTTACCTCTTCATTCTCTTATGTCACTACCTGGCTTTAAGAGGATGTACATCTGCTTTCATATGTTGTCTTTTTTTTTTTTTCCTTATGTGTGTATAATAACATAGCAGTAAGATGATGAAAGCAATCCTTCCTTGTAAGGATTTTAGCTTATTAAACTCATGTACTACCCTACTAACTTAGTGGCACCCCTTGTCTTTCAAAAGCTAGGGTTTTTTCTCACGACTTCCAAGCCTGAGGCTCCAACTTGAACTCTGGCCTTCACACTGTGCAAAAACTCCAAATCAACCAGCTGGGTGCAAACATTACCTGCAAACATGTGTTACCTGGAGGTAGAAATGACCCACTGAGTCTAAGAAAAGGAATAATGTCAGTGCCTGGTGAGGTGATTTGTAGTGACACAAGCTCAACTAGGCAATACTTGTTATTATATATACACCAGTGTGGCATTTATTTGGCTTTCACTTTGATGAACCGTAGCTCTAGAGAATATTTCAGTAAACCAGTGATGCCTGGGCAAGAAATAATATTCCTTTTCACAGTAAAAGAAAAGGTAACATGTGGCAAACATTTTAGAAAGTCACTGTAGAATCTCTGAAGCAGCAGTGGAAATTGTATATCACACCAAGTGTTATTTGCACATGGCCCGATGCATTTCCATCCTTTAATTGCATGCTGAAATGTCAACCTCCACATGGCTAATGATCTGGAAATATTTTAAACTGCTAACTAACCCAGGCTTTATAGCAATGTAACTGCATCGACCTTAATAGTCCTAATCTTTAGCTTACGAAGATAAAATTCTGAGTTAATCAGTGGTAAAGGAAATACCAAAATGATGATAAGTGCACTGATTAGTGGTAATAAAACTGAGTCAATACAAGAAAGAAAATGGTATTGTACCTCACCTTCCTCCCCATTTTTTTTGGGCACTCAGCCTATGGAAAAATCATTGCAAATTTGCACACTTACCCCTTTGGTTTTGTATCACAGTAGTTTCCTTGTTAGCAGTATTTAAGTCTATGTTCATGTTTAGGAAACCCAAACCAACTCATAAAAACTGTATTGTATTGATTGTCTAGAACAAAAATGAGGGCAATTATAGCTGCGTCTTGTAGAGATTGTCTTGAGATCAACAGTTGAGAACACTACATAAAAATGGATGTTAAAAAAGGAACAATACTATTTTCTGAATATGGCTCTTTTTTTTGAAGATGACATAAGTGAACTAAATATCTAGAGTGGGAATATGTTCACAGTAAATTAATGACAGCTTCATTTTACCGCTCAAAGTCCAATTCCAGATGAGTGCCAGTGTGAGAGGAATAGATTAGTTAAGCAGTAGAGGTTAAAAAACTCAGCAGACTGAATCTGTGCAAGGGTGACATGACTGAATGTTGCAGAAGAGCTTACTAATATATACAGGTGATTAAATAGATTGGAAAGAACCTACAATTAGTGCAATGTTCTCTCCTACTAGCACAGATTTTCTGACCTGTAATTTAGCTTCTTGTTTACCTGCGTTCCCCAAGTCCTTGGCTGGAGAAAGGAATTAAGAGGAATTACTCGCTATTTTCTGAATGAGGCACAATTAATCCAACCCATTCATGGGAAAGGAAGTGGTGAAAGTTTCTATCAGGAGAAACAGCTGTATGTGACAAAAATATTTCAGACAGGAATTTTTGTGTACTGCTGAAAGTGAGTTTTGATGTTTCTAAGGGATGAAAGGATAAAGCTTCTGTAAGAAAGGCGGAGTTGACATAACTTACAATGATCTTTCAGAGTTCATAATCTGCTTTTTCCTTTGCATTTTACAAAATGACTTTGGGCGATTAAGAAGCTGCTGAATGTGATGTAGATCTGTGAACACAGATAATGTGAATAGCAACAGCAAAGTCTGCAACTCTGCTAATTAGAGAACACCTGGATCTGATCTTTGTAAATTGCAATGGGAAATAGTGTCTTAGCACAAATTCTGGCTTGAAATGCAGATTTATTTTTGTGGTATACTTACATATCCTGAAAACCTTGTTGATTGTGGGGCTTTTTTACCACTCCAAATACTAGCGACAAAGCAGAATAAAGAAAATACTTTTAATTAAGTCTCTGCTGTAGTTAGACAGACTGCCATCTTTTTGTTATAAACGGAATTCAAAATGAAGTTTAGATATCTGAAGTAATTTGCATTTTACTGTTACTTTCTCTAATTTATAGATTAGATCCTAACTCTGGAAAGACTTGTATATAGTTGTATTTACTGAAGCCAACAAACTTGACAAATGTAAAAGTAAGCGAGAGGGTCTTGGCAAAAACAGAGCATTACTCTGTAGGTTAATTCTTATTTGATGCATTTTGCTGCAGTGTTTTGTTGGAGTTCTTAATTGTTCTTTGCAGGCTTTTCCAATTTTAAAAAACAGTTTATGTTGACCTACTGTGTCCCTTTTTGAAACCTCAAAATCAGATGGGATTTAGCTTTTTTAATATATATATATACCATTAACATTCTAACTCCTAGGGAAAAAATGGATTATTAAGTACTATTTTCACAGGTTTTTTTGAAAGCCAATAATGTCCTTCCAGTAGCTCGCAGAGATGGCTTATACACAGCATTTGGAGTACTTTCTTGCTTTATGCATAGTCTAAACAATCTGTCTGTTAGACTAGAAAGGTGGTTGGATGTCCAGACCTGTAAGCAATACTGATTCTTTTTTTCCTCCAAACATTTTCCGACAGCAATTACACTTGAATTTTTTTTTCTCAGATTACTTTTTTGAAGTGTTTTGTATGTCAAAACAGTTGGAAGGAAAAAATTTGATTTTAGTCCTTTAGTCCTGTTCTGTCATGTTAGAAAGAAAGTGGGAAAATACTTTTTCTTCCCTCAGAAATGTGTTAAAATGTAAATGAAAATGTATTTTACTAAATATGTACAGGCAATACAGTATGTTTCAAGGTAAAAGGGAAAAATCTGTGATTTCTAAATATTTTCCAAAATAAAATTGAAAATAAAGACTATCTCAGTATGCACAGAAGTGCACTATTTATAAGGAATGAGTATCTGAAAAAAAAAAGTATTCTTTTTTAAATAAATAGCTGATAAAACAGAATGTGCATTAAAAACAGTGACACAAGTGTGGCAGGTTGACCCTGGCTGGACACCAGGTGCCTACCAAAGCCACTCTATTACTCCTTTCCTTGGCTGGACAGGGGAGAGGAAACATAAAGAAAAGGTCATGGGTAGAGGTAGGACAGGGAGAGATCAGTCCCCCATTACTGTCATGGGCGAAACTGACCTGACTTGAGGAAAAAAGTCAATTTGGTTTATTACTGATCAAATCAGAGCAGGATAATGAGAAGTAAAAACTAAATTGTAAAACACCTTCTCACCACCCCTCCCTTCATCCCAGGCTCAACTTTACTCCCGATTTTCTATCCCTCCTCCCCGCAGCAGTGCAAGGGGACAGGTAAGGTTGTAATAAGTTCATCACACATTGCCTCTGCCATTCCTTCCTGCTCAGGAGAGGGCCCTCACACTCTTCCCCTGCTCCACTGTGGGGTCCCTCCCCCAGCAGACAGTCCTCCATGAACTTCTCCTACACAAGTCTTTCACATAGGCTACAGTTCTTCAGGAACTGCCCCAGCACGGGTCCCTTCATGGGGTTCAGTCCTTCAGGAACAGATGGCTCCAGCACGGGTCCCCCACGGGGTCACCAGTCTTGCAGCAAACCTGCTCCAGTGCAGGCTCCTCTTTCCATGGGGCCACAGGTCCTGCCAGGACCCTGCTCCAGCATGGGCTTCCTATGGGGTCACAACCTTCTTTAAGCATTCCTCTGCTTTGGTTTGGGGTCCTGCATGGGCTGCAGGTGGAGATCTGCTCCACCATGGACCTCCATGGGATGCAGAGGAATCTCTGGAGCACCTCCTCTCCCTCCTTCTTCACTGACCTTGATGTCTGCAGGGCTGCTTGTCTCACACATTCTCACTCCTCTCTCTGCTTGTAGTTGCTCACTTCCTCCCTCCCTTTCTCCCCCTGTCCCCCAAATATGTTACCCCAGAGGTGCTATCACCATCACTGATGCTCTCAGCCTTGGCTAGCAGCAGGTCCATCACTGGTTCCCTCAGGCCTAGGGGAAGTTTCTAGTAGCGTCTCACAAAAGCTGCCCTTGTAGCCCCCCCACTACCAAAACCTTGCCATGCAAACCCAATATAAACAAGAAATGGTTTACACCTTGAAAGGCAGTAACAAGATTTCTTTCTGTGAAGCCACAAAGTATAATTTTCAATTGTAAAGTGTAAAGTGTGAAAGTCAAAAACACAGCACTGCACCAGCTACTCAGAAGGAGAAAAATGACTGCTGCTGCTGAACCCAGGACAAGATTTCAACAGGTAGAGAACGCTGAAGGGCAGTGATTTACAGCTTCTCTTGTATCTGTTTCTCAAAAAACAAATGTGAGGTGTCATTCCAGCTCCATTCATAAATAGGAATTCCTGGAGTTTAGCCGCCTTGTTTTCTGCTTCAAGACCAAAAAGTAAGCAACATCTACCAACGGCAATGTTATTGCATGTATTTTAAAATAAGCATAACAGAAAACTTACTTGTTGCTTTGCATATTTCTATTTATTAATAGAGCTATGAATAATTTGCATGCAATATTCCACTCTTTTTAGACTTCTTTTGAATTTGATTAAAAAGGATCTCAGTGTAGTGCCATATTTGTCCTATAATAATAAAAGGCAACTGATAGGCTTGGAGGGCTGCTGCTTGCCTGCTTCTTTCTTGTTTCTTCTGTCAGCGCTAAGGCACTCCAGCTTTGGGACTGTAAGATTTCATTATATAACTTTATTTTAAGTATGTAGGAGAAGTTCCTGTCTTTCAGCTTTTCAGTTGTCACAATTAACTTTATTTCTTAACTGTGCCTGTGACAATGGCAGTATTTCTGCTTGTGTCTTCCTGTTTATTTTTTTACCAAAATTAAACTGTCTCGGTTTAGACAGAAAAGTAGTAACTCCTGAGGGGGAAATACTTTACTAAATGGCTTAGAAAGACAAAAGTTGTGCAATACTCATGATTCTTATTAATGTCATGGTAAATCTGATGAGAACTTGATACTTCAGCTGAGTTGTGTGGAAGAATGGTACTGAGACACATTTTTATTCTGTTGTACTTGATTTTTATTTGCTCTCTGTTACAATGCCAGCGATAAGATCCTCTCACTTGCCATAATATGCAGCACTGGATGCCTATCACAAATCTGAAGTGTCCCTAAGAGAATAAGGATTTTCCAGTAGCCTAATGTATTTGGAGTAATGGAGGAAGAAGAAAGCTATTGGGTGGCACAGGAAGGACTTTTAGAAAAGGCCTGGAGAGATGCCTTTCTTCCATAAATGTATTTTTCTTACATATTGCTAGGCTCTAAACTTTTCCAATAGCAATATTAATGGCTTGCTTTGCAGTTCACCGCCTAAGCTGAATGTATTTATTCTTGTATAATTCATAGAAAACACCTTATGTTCCTTCTTGCAGCAAAATAAACATGAACTCTGACACTCTCTTTTAACTCCCTCTGGTATATTCACATCTGGAGCAGCTTTGCAATTAGATTATCATCTTCCATTAAGATGCAATTTTTGGTTCCATCATTATCTCAAATTAATTAAGATAATTTTATTTGTCATATTCATCAAAGTCTAGGATCACGATATTTTTTTTTTAATCCTTAATATTGCTTTTGTCTTAATCATCAGACTGGAATTTCAAAAGCACGGCTGTACAGATCTCGGTAGAACTTTTACTGATGAAATCATTTTATGAGGTGCTGGTTCTCTCCATTCTGGTTTAGGTGAGATTTGTTTTAGAAATGTTTTTTAAGGACACTTGCTTTCTTTAAATAATTAGACCACTTTAATTTCCCACCCCAATTTTTTAGCATTTTTCTTCTCATGTAGTTCATAAAAGCTTCAATTTCATTTTCTTAGTATTTCATAATTTTCTAAGATCATACTGCATTCTGTCTGAGCCATAATATGTTGATCGGAGTATCCAATAAAAGGGCACAATTAGTGACAGATGCTGAATTTGTTTAAATAGAAAAATTGGAAGAGGGTAGAACAGCTGAAAAGATGATCCAGTTTTAGGTATAGTTACGGGAAGGAAATTAGGATCATATGAAGAGAGGTGCAGAAGAAAGACTGGCAGATGAAGGTGGTAGACCATGGGTTGCGTGTATAGGAACATGAATAAAGACACAGTATAGGCAGATTAAGCGTTTATGTTGATATGCATTGTAAAAAATACAGCTTTTTTTAAGAGAAGTGTTGAAGAGGATTCTGAGAGCTAAAAGGACTGTCAGACCAGCGGGAATTTTCAGACTTGTTCCTTTCCGTAGTCCATAGACTTTACATCTAGAGCCTGCTTTTCAACCTAACTTTTCTCTAAATAGTCTGACCCCTAAGTCAGACACTGAAGTTGGAAAAGACCAGTTTTCTTGTCTGCTGTTACAGTAATATCACCAAAGAAAGTACAGATGTGTGACTAGAAAACTCAACACTTCTTTGGACACCACTGGGAGAGGTTGCAGGAATTTTTTTCATCAGTTTCCCTTATTACTAATAGCACTTCCTCTATTTGCCTGTATTAATCTGTTTCCTCATGTTACTCATGTACTAGTCCTTGGTGTTCAAAAATAATCTGCACTGACATTGAAAGATGAACTAAAAATATTTAATAAATTTGTAATATTGGCATCTGCATTTACCATTACCTTCTGTTCTGCCTGCCTGTTTCTGTCTGATACTTTTCTCAGTTGTTGGGGTTTTTTATACGGTGTAATATGTGTATGTGATTCTTAGTGTATGGGTACCAGGTAAAATTGCTTACTGATCATGGTATTTAATTACTTGTGATCTAATAAGATCTTGACTAGTAAGAGAAGGGGAACAGTCATTGCATGTTTATGACTCTGTATGAAAAACTATGTGCAGAGCAGGTCATGGAGTATTGGGCAGCTGGTGAGGGATACACTCGGTTTGTATCATGGTGATCTCAGAGCTATGTCTGGATGCAGCTTGGCACCTTTATGTAGCCAATGTAATCTGTCATAGGCACATTGACTTCACTGCTGTGCATCTTCCCCTCACTAGACAAAAGCCTCTCAGCAAAAAAAAAAACAAACCAGGAAGATTGAATGGCAAGTACTTCTTTGAAGTGAATCAGCCTGTGCCCATCCGGTTACTTCACTGCTGAAACTTGAGTAGCAACAGGTGAGTTACTGAGAAGATTGGTGCACCCTGTGGGTTAAATACAGTTATCAGCGAATGGAAGTTTTATCAGGAGCACTGTGAGATAGGTCTTTTGTCTCTGAGCCTGAACCTGAAAGGTCTAAGAGAGAAGTACTGTAGAACTCTGTTATCGCAGTCAAGAAGGAGACTGGTTAACAGCATCAAATTACCGGAAAGGAGATGTAACGCAGACATAACCGATACTTTAGAACTTTGACTGGGAAGGCACTGTACCCTGCTAAGCATCGTGATAAAAACTGATCCAGTGTAATGAAATGGGAAGTGCCATTCCAAGCAGCATAAAAATAATTGAGAACAACACCACAAAATTATTTTAAATGTTTGTTATTCTGTGCATGGCTGATGACAACCACAGCTTTATTGCATGAATGTCGTAGACAAGAAGGAGCATTTATTACTTATCAGCAAGTCCCACTCACTATCTGTGAGCAAGGACCAATTAACATACATGCTGACTGAGTCAGTGAAGTTCTGCATCTTCAAGACAGTAGTTCTACTGTCTGAGCCAAATCAGGATAAAATCTGTGGATCTACATACATAATTTAAATTCTTCCCTTTAAAGCAAACTGTTATATCAAAAGAAGAGTTGATCAGAACTACTTAATGCAATGTTGGCTTTGTTCTAGAAAAACACGTGTTCTTTTTTAACTGTGGCAACTATGTTATGTTTTAGTCTTCTGTGTGGTTTTGGTTTTGTTTTGTTTGTGTGGGTTTTTTTCTTCTCATTTAACCCCCAGAAGACTGTCATGAATAACTTTTGCAAAATGTGGTGCACTCAGCCTGCTGCTTTTCTGAAATAAAACAGCTTTTGAGGACAGGAACCACCATGCAGTATGAACTTTTAAACAAGGCATGACCTATTTCTTGCTTCTGTGCTGTCTGCTACATCCTTTTTACTGCCTAGAGCTACAAAAAGAGTCTGAGGGAGGGAGGTATTAGGAAACCTTTCCTAAGGCTGAGCAGGCACCTTGTCATTTTATTTGTTGGCTTTCCTGTTAAGGCACAGGGTGAACTCTTTCCCTTACTGAAGCCTTAGTTTTACACCAAGAATTCTCTTTCCATTTCAGCTGCTTTGGTTAAACAGATGTGAAGATGTAAAGGAAACGCGCTATCTTCTTTATATGTCAACATTTGGTGGTGGTGGTGATGACAATCGAATTTATCTTCTGAGCTATGTTATTTCTGGTTTACTGTTTAGATAAGGTAGTGGGGAAAGGGAAATGAAACTAACTTGTCAGAAATGAGACTGTGGATATGAAAGGAGTGGTTCATGAGAACAGCAAGCAAGACAGGATAAAAAAGGCATACAAATAAATTAATACACTTATGAGATTGAAAGTATAAAGCAAACATCACAAAGTATGACTTGGGGATAGGAATACAGATACTGCAGAAAAAGAAGCATAGGCATTTAGACAGAAAAAACTAGATCAAATGAAATGTGTTCTGGATCAGATTCTCACAGGCAGTCTGTGTCTGTAAGCTGCTCCAGAGATGGAATCTCACACTCATTCAGCTTTCGTTTACAGCTGGATTGCATTAGATCTGTAGCATGGAGGAGCCAGGATTTGTGTAGCTCTGGCCCCTTGGCCCTGGAGGGCCAATAATAAGTAAAATGTTGGCACAGGAAAGAAGTATTGTGGAATTATTTTGGAGGCTAAAAAGCTCACAGTTTCAGTGTTGTTACACAACCTGGAACAGTTTGTTTGGTCTAAATATTAGCTTATGTTTGGAGAAATAAAAATAAAAGGAAAACACAATGGAACAATCATTTAATAAGCAATAGATGTGTGCAAAACCTTTGTTGACATTCTGCTACCATAATTTTATGCCACAGCAGGACACAAAGAAATAAAAATTAACAGTTATGCACTGTAAATACCCATTAACCCAGAACAATTCTTATACAAAAGAAAAGGTTCTTCTGTAGCTACCTTTTTAGTTTACCTTTTGTCCTGGGTTCAGCAGTAGCAGTAATTTTTCTCCTTCTTAGTAGCTGGTGCAGTGCTGTGGTTTTGACTTTCAGCC
>WYDI02020856.1:0-30478 GCA_009867235.2 Psittacus erithacus | reverse complement strand
ATTTTCCTCAGCAGCTCCTTATCCATCCAAGGAGGTCTCCTGGCCCTTCTGCTGCACTTCCTTCTAGTTGGGATGCAGCACTCCTGAGCTTGTAATAGGAGATCCTTGAATATCAACCAACAGTCCTAGGCCCCCCAGGACTCCAGTTCTGGAGCTACTGCATGACTTAAGCATAGATTAGAACACTGAATAGAGCAGAGGTTCATGCTATCAGTGAGGGCAGACAGGAAAATCAGAACAGGAAAGGAAATAGGAAAGCATCCCTTCTAGTGGTTTCATATTAATGCCAAGTTGAAAGGTATGTTTAGGTTAGAAAAGATCCTGCTGGACAGGGTAGTTTAGTATCGTGTATTAGAACCCTTGAAAGGTCTGAGAGGCAAAAATGGTAGATACCTAATAGCATCAACAAATGAGTAGAAATTTGCTTACCTAAAAGTGGAGGTTCCTGCTTTATACAGTGAATTACACTGTTAAAATTGATCAAAAGTTGCTTTATTCACAACTTGAGGCAAAATCTAAAACACAAAAAAATTACAATATTCTTTTTCCCTGAGGGAAGCAGTCACAGAGATTTCCAGTGCAGTCTTTAGTGTCCTTCACTTAAGTTGGCCTGGGTCGCAATGGGATTGTGTGTTGAGTTTTGTCACCTGGATATGTCATGTTGACATACAAAGCAGTTGGACAACATCAGAGAGTCCCATGTGCTTTCTTCATTTCAGGCCTATTTCAGAAAAGCATATAAACATTTATTTAGATCCATTTGTGCACAGCAAGGCTGATAGGGTATATAAGGCATACCTGATGTTAAGCATGTGCTTACGTGTTTTGCTGAAAAGACCATTCAGTAGGTTTTGCCTAGTCAGGGATTTTAACCCTCTCTAATGGAATCAGTGAAGGCAAAAGAAGAGGGGTGGTAACCTCTGTGCCTCAGAAGCACAGAAGGAGGTTGGCTGGTAATGAGCCTCCTGCAGAGTAAGGAAAAAAATATAACTAAAAACTGTTATCACACTTTTATAAAATATTTGTATTTTGGTGGTATTTGGAATCACCAGACAGGGTCTAGCATGTCTGATAAGAATTCTGCTTCTGCTGCAGCAGGACTAGACTAGTACAGAGCTTAACAATTCCACATCAAGAGTCAAGTGATGCTGTCTGTATTTGTGTATTCTACTAGAAAAGCAGAACCCTTTGCTGACATTACAGCTGGGCCAGTGAATCCGCTTGAAACTTTATTAGTTTTTATTTTTTAAAACTCAATTGAATCAAAAAGGCTGAATCCTATTTTTAAGGAAGTCTGCATTTCCATCTTAGTAGCTAGCAGCTGTGTGTCCTGCTTCTTGAGACACAGACAGTGCTATTAATCAAATTGTTTTCACAGCCCCTGTGTTACTGCTTTTTATCTGAGAATGTCAGTGAGCTTCAGTAAAGTTGTTCATTGCAGCCTTTTTGAAGGGAACTGCAAGGGTACCAGTGCAGTGGATGCTGGGTGCCTGGAGTAGCCTCAGAATCAGAAGTACAGGTCAGTGGATACCCCATCCTAGCTTCATGTGACCCAGCTCTCATCAGGAAGCAGACTGTCTTGCATGGGATTGTATATAACCCAGTAAGACTTCCTGAGGGCCAGAATGTACTAATCAGGTGAGGGTCCTGTGAAAGCAGCTAGATTGCTCCTTTGCAAGAAGCTACAGCTACAGGCAGTGGCTGTTAGGGATAGGTAGGCACAGCTGACTATCCTGAAATGCATAGGTCTGTGCAGGGTTGGCATTACGAGATTTTACACAGCTTAGACATGCTTCATGAAAGAGGCTTCATTCCCAAGGACCTCTCAAATTCCTGGAAGAGGCAGGAAACTGATCTGCTAATCCCAGTTGTTGGTTTGATACTTTGGTTAGGGCTCCACTTACTTTGCTAGATGGCTGTTGCCTGCTTGTTTTTTCCATCCAATTTGGCAGCTAATACTACATAAATTATATATTTGTGAAATATTATTTGATAATCTTTTAGAAGCTTCAGCTTCTGCCTTTGTTAGGCTTTATATAACAGCAGTTAGCACTTGAGGCTTTTGTTAATTTCTGAAGTCAGCTAGCACTTAACCTTGGTAAACTCACATCTTTGGTAGTTTGTATTACCAGCCAATATCCATGGAGGCTAAACCCAAAATATGTTAAGTCTAACACCCATAGGTAGGAAAGAATGTAGATACATACACAGCATATTGCACAGTAATTAATGTACTAATAGAGACGTGCGTTGGCTTTCAGAGAGGATAAATCTCTACTGGGACGTGTGTGTATGGTGTGCAGTGCTAATAAGGCAGTTTTTACTCAGCAAAGTGACTCAATAGCTGGCATAAAAATAGCCAGGTTTGGAGTCTCTTGTGTGCCAGGAGTCTTTATTATAAAAATTGATGTGGTTCTGGAGACGGAAAAGTCCTTGGCAGTATTTTCCCTCACAAGAGGTTGGTTTTAGGATTTTTCTCTGTTTTACTGAAAAGCTGCCAGTAGCATTGGAGCCAGTACTTGGTCACAGCAGTTGGCACGGATGTCAGTGCTGTTGCCCATGTGTTGGGGATGAGAGGAACAGATCTCGGCCAGCAAGGTGTCTGTAAGCAGCTTCACACTGAGGCTCTCCATCCTTGAGCTGTGCCTTTGTCACCAAGGGGAGGTAGTGCCAGCAAGTGATGGAAGCGGCGTGGGAGCCCTCCACTTAAAAATCCAGGAAAGGCTTTTGTGTCCTCCCAGCCCCAAACTGCAATCCTGTCCTCACTGGGCACCACTGCCCTGCCCAGGGCCACTGTGCTGCCGGCTTTTAAATCCAGGCCCAATCCTCCTTGTCCTGGCCTGGCCTATTCCTAGTTATTTATTTCACACCATTTATGAGTGCTACTTGTTGCCAAGGTTTTTTACCCCTCTTTTCCTCCTTATTTGCGAGCGGCAGCCGCATGCTGCTCACAAAGGAGACTGGCATGATTAAAAGACCTCCATTATCAAGGTAGCCATGGCAACAGCCTCCTTGGAGGTCTCTGTTGCCTGCTAAAACTTTGATCTCTGAGAGGGGCTGCTACTGTTTCTCCTTCCAGTTGAAGAGAAGGATGGGAAGAAAGGATAAAGTTTACTCCAAGCAGTGGGAGCACAGAGGAACTCATCGCAGAGCCATGCTCTCCCAATAAATCTCACCGCAGCTCCCGTGAAAAAGTATCTGATTTACATGGGTCACACTTCCTCTGCTGTGCTTTCCAGCCTCCCCTCAGGGCAGCATCTTGTGCTGGGGCCTCTTGCTGGGACACAGCTGGCAAATTTTTCCACCACTGAGGAAGAAATAGTTCCCTTTGTAGCTGCTGCCTCCTGAGGTCCCAATGCTGCTGGGAGGCAGCCCTGGGCAGAGAACCCAATTCAGCAGTTGCTCCCATATTAACCCAATATTTATCCCATTTATGCGATTGCCAGTGTTCACCCTGTTCCCGTATTTGCCCAGTTGCCGTGTTCCTGACTGCACCTGTGCTGTCTTTATTCATGCCATCGTTTCTTTTCAGCTGCACCACTTGCTTACCCTAATTATCTTTATGTCTCTTCTCTGCAGACTTTCTGCTAATTGTCTGCTTGACTCCAGGTCCTCCCTTGATCTGCTGCTATTTGCTTCTCACTCTGTCACCCACCCACCTCCTGTGTATTAATTCCTGTCCTCACTTGCCTCTTCTGTATCCCTGCACCTCTTGATGGTGCTCTGCACCCCCATAGCTTTTCCTTTCCCATTCCTCCTGCAGCCCTCTGCTGCTGCTGTCTGCCAGGGCAGACTGAGGGCTCGCAGTCTCCCTTGAACGTCAAGGCTGGCCAGGGCCTGGGGTGTGCTTTGGGTGCCCAGTGAGAGGCCACTGTGGATGGATAAAGCCCCACAGCAGCATGGTATGAATAGAGATGGGAGCATGTCCCAGATCCATGCTGGAATGAGGAAAAGTCCCTAGTGCTAACACAGCTGCCCGGGACAGCTCTGGTAAATGGTGCCATTGTCTGATCTGTCTTTCTTCTGGGGGGTGTGACAACTCTCACAGAGGAAATGTAGCCCTTGCAGGTGAGAGCATATTGCTGCAGCCTGTGCCCAGCCATGTCTTGGGGTGCTTGCAGTCCTCTTTCTTGGGTGGGCAGGGCCGCTGTGCTGAGGCGGTGTGGTGAGTGAGGTGGTCTCTTGGCAGGACGTTTTCCTAACTTGTTTTCTCCCACTAAATGCTGTGTATCCTCCGCCCTCCACCTTAAAGTTTCTTTAAAAAAAAAATAAAACAACCAAAAGAAAAGTGTGGTGAGCTTAATGCCCATGCAGGGAGCAGCCTGAGTATAGAGAGCCGCTGGTAGGATGCTGGCCATGGGTGCTGGTGGCGTTTCAGCTGTGGCTCCTAGAGGAGGCCTTGCTCACTGAAACACTGCCCTCTGCCACAGCTTCAGGCACTGGTGTGACCCACCATGGTGCCATGCTCTGCTCCACTCCACTGGCTACTGCCTGGCTTTGGAGTGTGCCATGCCCAAGATGGGCTTGCACAGGGCAGCAGCAACTCTCATCTCCCCCAGAGCTGCCCTGCCCCTGCACCTGCTGCGGGCAGACTGGGTGCTTTTGCTCCACTTGTTGGTGGCAGCAGCAGCAGTGGCAGGAAAGTTGCCTTCAATGAGTGTCACTGTTGGGAAGCCTCCTGTTGCTGTGAGAAGCACAGGGTAGCTGTGGCAGTGTGTGTGCAGCCTGTTGGCTTCACCCACTAAGGGTGTGGGGAAGGGTTAGTGAATTAATTTGGGCCAGGATGGGGTGGGGGAGAGCTGGGGTGTGTTGAAAGCTGCTGGGGGCATGCCAGCACAGGGGCAGTCTTTGTGCCTGCTGGCTGTTGGCTGGGCTAGTCGAGGTGGCAGAGTTCAGGCTGAGCCATGGTGGGGTTTATTCCTGCCAAAGACCTTCCTGGCCTTTGTGCATCCCCTGCAAGTGGGTCTGGGCCCAGTAGTGCTGTGTGAGCCCCTCTGATGGGGCAAGGGGAGCACATTCCCCAAGCAGATAAGCAGCAGAGCTGAGTGAGGCTGCACAAGCTGGGAAATACTTGACTGCTCTAAGGTACCACAGAGGAGCTACTTTGGATGTCTTTGTAATGAGTTACCAAGTTCTCAAGCGCTGTTATTTTTGAGGGATGCTTCTTTGCCCTTGAACATGGGGTTCCTAAGATCCAGCACTAGCAAGGGTTGAAGCTTTTTGGGTAAGTTCAAAATAAAGCAGGCACATAATTGGACCGGAGATAGAGCTTCTGCTCTTTATAGGTGTCACTCCCTTACCTCTCATACCACAAATCCCAGCCCTAAATTAGCTATATACCTCCAGCTATTTATCCACTGGCATCTGCCTTCAGAAGAGAGCTGCATGTGAGTTTGTGCGGCGATAATAACACATCGGAGTCAAGCTGTGTGCCTTGTGTCTGCATGTGTGGTTCATGTGTACACTGTTTACATGTCCACGGAGGCCTATGAAGAATTGCATGTTTGTGCATGCTTGGAAAGTAAGGAATGTATTTAATATACGCATGGAATATAATTAAATCTAGGATTCTGTGACTCAAGGCATACATTTGGTGCATGTGTTTGAAGCCCGCTTGTGGCACCTGAGACTTAAGCCATGTGTGTATGTGCCTATATCTTGAGGGCAGAAAGCATATGTAAGCATTTTCCCAAGCTGGTTGTGAGCAGTTTGGACTCTTGGTGTTTCCAGAAAATGGACGGCAAAGAATGTCATGAAACTCTTCATATATGTAGATAAAAATGTTGTAGTAGACTGATGGCAAGAGTCCTTCTTCAAAGTAGTAAATAAGGAACAATTATCTCAAGGATCATCATTGTATCTTTTGCTAAGGCTTCAGGAGCACCGCATTATGATGGCGTTACTGTGAGTACTGGACAGATTTGATGAGTTGCAATCAGTTGCAGAGCACTCTCTGCATTCAGAGCGTGTTTATTATGGACATCCTTGTGGATTTTTGATCTCTACAGAACCTCTGCTGAAGCACTGATTTAAAAAAGGACAGTAGGAATTTGATTATAGTATGCTCCAATGACAGACTAGATGCCAGGGAACTTGGGATCCAGTTCATCACTGTGTCTGAGTGCTGCTTAGTGTAGGACCTGGAGGGCATGTGGGAAGGTTAAAGGTACACTTGACCACTTTTGGACTGGCTTACCCGTAGCTGCTTCTGTTATGTGATATCTACAATACATGTCTCTCTTAAGAGTGCAGTTCTCCTACCTTTTGCGTATCTTTGTAAAAACCTAGCATGATCTTGATGCTATATGTAGTTGCACATAGAGCTGTTCTGCTGATAATACACCTGAACACTGTGCGGGACATTTGCTGTATGTTAGAAATATCCCAGACATATAGTACCAAAAGAAACAGGCACCAAGCTGCCTTTGGGCTTGGATTTTTTTTGTGTTCAGTTATAAATTAGGATTTTTTTTCCTTTTGCAAAGCAATTCAACAAATTTCTACATGGATCTTTCCCTGGTTGGTTTGCTTCACTTGTGGTGTGGTTTAAGCCAAGCCAGTAACTCAGCACCATGCAGCACTGAAGCCAAAACACAGCATGGCACCAGCTACTAGGAAGGGGAAAAATAACTGTTACAGCTGAACCTAGGACAGCTTGAGAGTTGGCCTTATATCACACAATCTCACCAGGTTGCTTGTGCATCTTGAAATCAGTAGCATGCACTGCTACTTGAAGTAGTCATGCTTGAAGACCCCTTTCCTGGAGGTGTTTCGGCATTTGCAGAGCCCCATGTGGAGAGCACCACCCAGAGGTGTTGTATGCATGTGGCTGACTTGTCAAGAGCCTTGAGTTAAAGATATTTCACACCAATCCAAACTGCATCGGTTCATTTTAAAAGTAAACTAAATCCTTCGGTTTGAGGGCTGTTTTGCATTTCCAGAAGCTTTTTGCATGTGTAGAACGTAACTCCAGAAAGATGTTACCGTGTAATCACGCTAAGGAGACCCCCCTCTTCTTGTCATTTTGTACCTAGATCGGAGGAACTCTATTCAAGATTCTTCTTCCCCAGCTCTGCTGATAAAGATAAAATGCAAGACACAGAAATGGCAGAAACCAGGCAGCAAGCGGGATGACATCTGTGGTTGATAGGATGCACACTTAACAAAGTGCAAGTGGGCTGATGAGGAAGGGGACTGGAGGCTAAGACAGGGGCTGGGGAGTGTGTTTTTCTTGCAGTAACCTATCTCCTTGTTCTCCTCCTTCTGTCTTTTCTAGGCAGGACAGGGCTGCTTGCTGATCTGTTGCCCAGTTTTGCTGTGGAGATTATGCCAGGTATTAAATCATTTCACCCTTCAGTCACCCAGTCCTCTGTCATCTTGTCTGTTTATCCCTCTGCAGCATCTTTATGTGGTGTACTTTTCACTCTTACATGTGTTTTATCTGGGGAGAAAAAGATAAAAGCCTATTGCTGGCTAGGAAAGTATGTTGGGTTTAGATCTGAGGGAGCTGATGCTGGCACTTGGGGGAGGACCGTCCATGCTGGAATCCAACATACAGAGATGGCTGATGTCATGCTGGGATCAGTGTGAGAACAGAAATGCCAGGGCAGTTGAGGAGAGGTTTTATATCAAGCTCTCTGCTCTCCCCTGCTAGCACAAGGGTAATGCTGCTCCAGTCTGCAAGGTCTCAGCAGCCTTGTGTGCCTCTATGGCTTTGTACATGAGCTGCTTCTGTGCAGTGGTACCTTCTGCTCCCCAGACCTTATCCTGCAGGCACTGTTACAGCCATCACCACAGATGGTGGCACAGGAGGTGTAGAAATAGAGCAACCCATCAGTGGCATAGCCCCTCTTGTGCTGCATGGCCAGAGCATCATCTAGGTAAGTGGTTGGACCAGCCATGAAAGCTCCGTGGCCATGATAAATCCTTTGCTAGCCAAACTAATGAGAGCCACCAGTTCTGGTACTCTTTGCAGAGGAAACAGTGATTGTGCTTAAAAGGGAAAGAATGTCCGTGAAAGGGAAAAGCTGTGAGAACATTTAGCCCTTGAATCATCAGGTCATCCCTTGACAGTGTCCAGAGAGTGCTTCTTTCACAGGTTTGTGCAAAAATGCAACTCCACATAAATGTGTGAAGCTATTTTCAAGTCTGTCCCAAGATGCAAATGGAGAGAAAGCAGACACTCACCCACCTCCAGTATAACCCAAAGCTCCCTGGAATTTCAGCATGGCAGGAGAGGGATTGGTCTTTCCAGCATAGGCAGAAGTTGATTATCTGTTGCCTAATACTTTTTTTTTTTTTTCTCCACTATTTACAATTTTATTGAATGGGTATAAAATTCATGCTGTTGGCTAGGTAGCTTTCTGGTACTCTCACTGCATGGGTATAGACAACAAGAAAGTGGAAAAGGCAGCAGCAAAACAGCAAGGACACTTAGCATTTCAGCTTGGTCATCATCTGAATCTCAGGGTTACACAGTCGTATCTGGAGCTGGCTGGATCTCAATTTTGTGCATGACAAAGGAGCCAGCAGGCTCTTTTGCTGTTTTCTTAACCTCACCAGAGAATCCAATGGTCTAATTTCCTATGAAGTGAAATCCTTCCTGATTCATAGGTCCTTATGAGTGGGACACTTGATTTCAAGCATCCACTGCAGTGCTGAGCAGATATCTTGCAATGTGCAGTGTACGTACTATCCTGACTTTTTGTATCCGTAGAACGTTTTCAGAGAGATCACAGTTACGATTACAATGGACTTGCTGTTTCCGTTTTTCCCTCTGCCAGGCTTTCATCCTTTATGGAGTGGTTGCGAACTGTTCACTAACAGTTCTGGAGATCTGACGTCTGAGCTTCACTGCATAGCTGTGGCTGGCCACTTCTGTCATGCGATACTATTTCATATCAGTGATGGTTGTAGAGGACAAGATGAGAACATGACAAAAGAAAAAGCCACTAAGCTGTTGCCCTGCTCAGATTGGTATATATTAGGAAGTGCAGTACAGAATAATATGGCTTGCTATCTTGATTACTATCCCGAGGGCCATTTAATTTATCCTTTCCATAAGCTTAGCAAGCTTAAGGGTAGTTTGGGTTTGGCACTGGATCACTTGCTTTGATGTGCTTCTTGTAGCTTCCATCTACGTTACTTGTAACCTGTTTATGCCCATTTATGTAAGACCTTTAATACCTGCTTTTCCTCCTGGTGTTCATCCTCCTAACATATTAACAGGCATCAGCTACATCTGCTCTCAGCCCTCTTTTTAATAGACTAACACAGCGAGCTTCAGCTCTCCTGCTGCAAGGCAGGCTATCAAGTCACTTCATCCTCTCAAATCCCTGCTTTGCATCAGCTCTAACCTGAATTCATCTTTTCTTGTCCAAAGAGCTGTATAACATCAGTAACTTCAGATGAAGTTACACGGAGGCCTTGTATGAGAGCATTAGTATTTCCTTAATGCTCCTGGAAATCCTCCTCTGTTGGGTGTAGGAGTGCATTTGCTGTTTCTGTGGCTGTATTGCCTAAGTGGTTACAACTGTCCTATGACAGACATTGGGAAATTTCTCTTGGTTTTTATTGTGTCCAACTAACAAAACCCTGTTCGGAACACAAATTGTTCTTAATCTTTGAACATGTGACCTTCAAAGTATTGCTTTATAACTTCAGATTAAATATATTGCTGCATTTTATGTTTCTTATTGTAGGCCTAAGGACAGCTGTCTCTTTCCGTAACATACCCCAATCTTAATCTTTAATGACAATGCTTCACTACCACTTACTTACCCTCAAGATACATTGACACATTCTTATTTTCTGTGTCAAAGTCATTCATGAAGATATTAAGATAGCACCTAGAACTATCACTTGAGGAACTGTATAAGTAATCTCTCAGCTTTTACTTTTCCATTCATGAATGCTTCCCTCCAGCCATTTCCTTACGCATTAGCTGAACTTTTCTCAACATATAGTAATTTCACCTCCAAAAATTACTCCACAAGGTCCAAAATTATCTGTAAGTTTAAATGAAATTCATCTGTTTTAGCCAAAAAGAAATAAAATATAAAAAAAAAATAAAACATTTCACTTGACATTTCCAAAGTATTTTGATTCGTGAATACCAGATCTGTCACTGTCATTTTTTAAAGGGAGTTTTAAGTTCTAGATTTAAAATGGCATTTAAAAAGGGGAATTGTTTGTAAAAGAGTTGAGGAAAACTCCAACAAAGCAAAGAATTTTACTTTCATTCAAACAGAATGTAGTGGATTAATCAAAATTGACAGGTATTATTTTTGCATTTTACTAAGAACTAGAAAAGGAATCTGGTTTAATTGTTCCAAGTGAAACATTTTTCCTTGGCGTTTCAGCTTAGCGACACAGGTGAGAGGTACACTATTCTTCCAGCATGATTCTGACTCACATTGTAATCCTTATCAATACCTCTTCATCTAATGATAAGGTACCAGGAGACCCCTTAGTGAATGCTAGACTTCTGCTTGGTATCAGTGGTACGCTGATTTCTTCCTACTGCGGTGGGTGTGGGGATAAACCCTACCCCAGTTCAAGGCAGCCCCGCTGCTTCTTTCTTTGCTTTCTCACCATTTTTCTATGGTTGGTTTCTAACCTGGGTACACCTGGAGTTTTCCCTACCAGCCCTCTCTGACTGCTAGATAGGTTGGTGCATCTCATGAGTTAAAACCAACTCGGGGCCTCCTGTATGTTCCAAGTCTTGAAGTTCCTTTGCCGCGATGCGTTCACCAACCATTTCCCTAATCCATGGAATTCCCACATGGCAGTAGGCACAGCTCTGTGCACACCATCTCCTGCCAAGTGCAGGCAGCCATGTGCAGGGCTGGGAGCTGCCCCAGCAGCCTCATCTGCTCCCACTACAGCTGCTGCCCCTTCCTATTCAACCCCATCCTGTTTCTTGCGGACCAGTTCTTATGTGGTTTCACTCCTTGAGTGTTTTTTGGCTGCTCCCTTTTGGGGCCTGGCAGATAACATCTGAGGCTTCAGCAAGGGATAGAAAACATGGTTATTAGGTTTGCTGGCTGGCTTCAGCACCTGAATAGGATGTTTGTTTGGCACATTGAAAAGAATAATTGCCTGTGTGGGCCCGGTTGTGAAGGGGCAGGCTTGGCTCATTTACTGGCCTATTTATAGCATGCCTTGCACTAGCGTTTGTCCCATTAAAACTAGGATGTGGGTAAGGAGCAAACACACAAGCAGGGCATGAACATGGCAAGGAAGAATGAGGCTTTGATGAGATCCAAACACTAATGGATCTCGTCCATTAGTGTCTGTAGTGTTTTAGTAATGGAGCATATGCTGCAGCATTTGTACAGGTCTTCTGTGGGGTGAAGGGTTTCTGTGCTGGGGAAACGCAGAGCTCCTGCCTCCCAGCCAGCCAGAGGCATTGCAAGGGACCATTCTGTAGCTCCATTTCTCACTGTAGTATGCCATTTCTGCTTTGACACAGAGGAGGATGTAGTTGTAGACCCACAGGGAGTCAGCTTCTGTTATTCACCTATCTGTTTTGCACCTATGCTCTCCCCTGCCAGGATGTTGCTGACATTCCCTTTCACAGCAGTGTGCAATTCTGTAAGTATCTCTGTTTCTCCTCTTATTTTTCAGAGTGGGTCTTTGTGGGCCTGGTGATCCTGGGGGCATTCCTGTTCTTCCTCCTGGTGGGGATCTGCTGGTGCCAGTGCTGCCCACACAGCTGCTGCTGTTACGTCCGCTGCCCCTGCTGTCCTGAGTCCTGCTGCTGTCCCCGGGCCTGTGAGTGATCCTGTCCAAGCTTGGTGCAAATCCTCTGTGCTGCTTCTGCTCCCTGGCAGAACAGGAGGAGAATCTGCTTAATATTACTTCCTTTGCCCTGAGCACTTTGCTTGACTAAAGAACTAGTTCTTAGGGAGTGAAGCATCTGACCTGTTGCTTAATTGTTGAGCGCTCAAAGTTAATTACAAATGTAATTCCCTGAGCCCTCTCTGCCTTGGCAGCTGTGCCTGTTTCTCCAGTGTCATGCTTGCCTTCCAGAGTTGTTGTCATGTCAGTGAATGTTGTGGGTCAGAGCTAAAAGCATCCTGGGAGGTTTCTTCACAGCAGTGCAAAGCAGTTGCCCTCTACAACAGTGCAAAGTCCAGATGACCCAGCAAGGTTTTCAGTCAGGCTCAGGCAGATCTGTCAAGTTTCATGAGCCTCATCCCTGTTGCTTGAGTCATCAGTTGTTTTTAAAGCTGAACTGCCACTAAATCATGGTAGTGGTGATGCCAGCTCTAACACCCTGAATTTCTTTCAATTGCTGGGCATCTTGCAGGGTTCATCTGACCTGCTGTGTGCATTTTTTAAACTCCCCTCAGTGCCTTTTGAGGCTTAGAGAGGTTCAGATTGGTCCTTGTCTTTTCATGTGTCCAGTTGTCTCCTGCTGGGCTGTCACCAGTGTTAGTGATGTGCAGGTTTCAGCCACATGCTGTGTGGGTCTGTGGTAGGCCAGTGTGGTGCTGACTACTCTTCTTTTTCAGTGTACGTAGCAGGCAAAGCAGCAAAAGCTGGGTACCCTCCTCCAGTCTCTTCCATGCCAGGTGCATACTACATCCCCAGTGTTCCTGTGACTGGTGTCCCATCTCCTGCTGTGATGATGGATAAGTCGCACCCTCCTCCCTTAGCCCCAAGTGATGCCAGCGGAGGAAGCCAAAATGGTAATTTGCAGTGCAAGGCACAACATTCAGTCCTCTTACCGGGAGTGGGGCTGGGAAAGGAGGAATGATTGTCATTGATATGAACAGGAGAAACACAGAGAAACTGCATTTTAATCCTGGCTCTCACAATGACATTTGCATCTCTTAGGGCCACATGGTCCAACTTTTCTAGTGCCATCAGCACAGTGTCAGTTTGTGGGTGGCTAATTAGGTCAGCAGGGAATAGGAGGCTCAAGTTTGTGACTGGAACCCCTCTCTTTACTACTGCAAACATTTACTTGTGGAGGACAAAAAGTAATTTCAGGGGAGCAGAGACAGTGGCTGTTTTCTCCTTAGAGATGATGCTTTGCAGGCTGCTTTCTTTTGGTAAGCTATTCTTCCTACTCTGCTTGCCCTCTGGCAGCAGATCTTGCTGCAGTGTGCTTTACTGTCCCCATGGCATTTTGGGCACAGGGATGTGCTCCCTCGGTGTTTCTGCCCACAAACATTTGCACTGGATCCCCTCCCCTGTCTTACAGAAGTCAGGAGGTTACTTTTTGTTCAGCCTTTGTATTTAGAAAATATGAGTGATAAAAGGCTTCTAACTGGAAAGGAGTTGTGAATCAATGTCAGACATAGAGTATGATGACTCTCTTGGTGAGGGTCACGTCTCCCACTGTAAGGGAAGCTGCCATCACAGAAAACCAGGGTAGCTGTTTAGCCACACGCTAGTTCTTTAACACTAGCATATTAGGATCAGAGTGGCTGTCTAAATTCAGACATAGGAAATAGGAACTAAGTCAATCACTGATAAAAAGCACAACGTATCCAACTCAAAAACCTTTGTCAGAAGATGATAAATGACAGTGCTTATTTTTTTTTTTCTCCTGTGAAAAATGTCACTGCATGTAGAGCGTGGGGTTGGCCATGGAACTCCAGGGATTTTTTAAGAGTCATATCAGCCCCAGTCTTGTCTGTGCTGTACATTACTAGAAGAGCACAAATGCAGAATGAGAAACTGGATGTGTTTGATAACCAAATGGAATGGCTCTCAGCATCCTGTTCCCATTACACAGATAGATGCATTTATTATATAGTCCACATCAGCTGGTTGGACTTAATCACTCAGCTCAGAACTTGACAGGAAATACTGTGTATTGTAAAGAAAAACGTTATTATAAAGCTTTATCTCTTGTGGCAAGACATCAGATGTTCTTCAGCTTTTTATTTTTAATTAATAGTTTTTGCAGTATTATGGACAAACCCTTCTGGATTGTGCACCTATTGTTTTAAGGTGTTCCTTGAGCTGTGGAGCTAAGGAAGGGTGATACTCTTCTTAAGGTCCTTTACAACACCAGAATATCCTGTAATTACAGGCTGTAGGAGAGAAAGCATTACATGGCTTTTCCAAACTGTTTGCTGGTTGGCCAGACAGGAAGCTAAACAAAGCAGGTAATGATTGAGTTTATAATAAAGGCCTTTTCTCAGGAAGAGCACTAATTATGGTTTCTTTGTCCCCCACACAGCCAGTGTAGGTCTGATCTGAAATCTGGCATCTTTGAGACTTCAACCTGTCTGTCAAGTTTATTTAAAAAAATGGGGTCAGAAGTGCTGGAGGACAGAGACTGGATGATTCTCCAATGCTGGCTGCTAGGCTACAAAGGACAGCCTTTGCCCTAGATAGTTTCTGTGCTTACAAATGACCTCTTTGAGGTGATACAGTGAAAAAACATAAGCATGAGGCTATTTAGAAGATTTATCTAGGGTTACATAAAACCCACGTGACAAAGCTCCAGTGAAGCCTAGGAACTCTATCCTAAATTTAGGGCTGAACAGGATAAAAAGAACCAAAAACTTTCATCTTTCTTTAGAAGAGTGTTGGCAACACATAAGCTAGGATGTATGCTCTGTCTGTTTTAAATGCAATAGTTACCTGAAGACTCTTGCGTAGATTCCTTAAAACATGCACACAGGGAAGCTTTTGATCTAAGAGGTGGACTCCAGACCTTTAATATGGAAAGCGTATAAGGATGAGACAGCATTTACTTCCTAATCACACTTGTCTGAAAAAAACAGCAATTCTGTCCTTTCTGGGGAGGGAAGCAGCTTACAGTTTTGGCTGACTTCATTCCACCCACAGAAGAATAAAGAAAGTGTCTAGTTAAACACAAATTAAACATTAGAAATTGTGAAGTGTTCAGGAGAAGAAAATATGGTCTAACAGGGAAAAATGTTCCATTCCCTTTGACTTCAGTGAATAGTTCTGGACAAGTGGTTAATGTCTCTGCATCTTTATTCCATTATAATTAAGATGGGCCTAAAAATATTCAGACCTTATTAAAGGGTTCTGACAATTTACAGGTGAAGAAGGATGTGAGGAGGAAGCAATAGTATCTTTGGTTCTCACATAAAGGAGTAATAAAGAGATCTAGGAAGTTGAACATTCAGTTGTGAAAAGTAATAAATAAACATGGACACAAAATATCCTTCATCTGTCATGGAAAATACTTTTTATGAGCTGTTCGTGGTCATCTTTGCAGATTTAAATTCAAAGTTAATTTCTAGATGCTTACAGAATTAATCAATAAATTTACTTGCCCTTGATACACAGCTGCAGTAGCAAGTCAAGCATGAAGCTAGCATGAAACCTAGCTAATTAGAGAATTCTCCATCAGTTCCAGGAGCTGTAGATGCTTCCTCAGTAGATATCTGGCACAGCCTCAGCATGAGTAGTGGCTCTGGGGAGACAGAGGTTGGAAGCTGCCTGTTCAAGTTCCCAAAAGGTTGTTAGTAGGTCAGAGTGACTTCGGGCTGATGCTTGTTTGCACCCCTGGGTAGAAACGAGGTGGCAGCCTAGATGCGCTCCTAGTAGATGCATTAGAAGAAAGGATATTGGGAGGCTCCTTTCCTAGCAAGGTACCAGGCAGAGGTCAGCAGTGACGGTGAGGTGCTATTGCGTGCACAGTGCAGCCAGAGTCATCACTTCTGAGGCCAGTCAGTTCAACCCCTCTTCGTAGGAGCAACCTCACTCCCAAGAGACGTGATAGTCTTCCACTTTGGAAGGCAGAGGCAGGGTTACTTGTGTTCTGTAAATCACTGTGTGCATTTGCAGTCATTGTGCACACGTTCATGGGGATAATAAAACATAGCAAAACTCTTGACTGCTGTCAGCTAAGCTGTCTGGAGACACACTGAAAGCAGGACCCCAATAGACCCATATTATGTTTTAACATCTAATACCTTTCCCAAATACACATATACAAGGTAATATTTCAGGATGTAGTTACTTGCCTTACGTGTGCACAATCAAAACCCACAGTAATGCAATTTCCTCCTGAAGCAATTTGTGGGATTATTACAGGAATCATTCCATCCATTTCGTGGCACAGCCATTTCTGAAGCAGGGCATGGTTATTTAATAGCACACACATGCACAGCAGTTTCGTACAGAAGGTGCCTAAAAATACCTCTGCCAAGTCCTTGTTCAGCCCACACAGTGCATACTATGCAATGTACCATCAAACCCATATGTTAGTAGCTTTAAGTATTGGAGTGTGGGATAAAACAGAAAAACCAGATTGGTTCAAAACCACTGTCGAAGTATTTAAATTGTGCCACAAGAGAAGCACTTGTGCAATGCTGCAGTATTCACACAAGGGAACATTATAACCCTATGCCAGGCAGACGGGCTCCATTTTGTAGTGCTAAGTGAATTGTCCTCAGACAGTTTTTTAACGAGGCTGAATTTGAGGCTTGTAGTACTGGTTTGTACTTAGACTTGTGTTTCTGTCAGTCTTGAAATAGCCTCAGGCTGAGACTTTTCTTAAATAATCTGCTATAAAAGCCTTATTTTCTTCAAAGTCCTGATAGGTGGGGTTCTGTGCTTGCTGACTATAGTCCTGCCTTGAGATAGTCAGGCTGTTCATAGGATTAGCAGGCAAAGTGTGTATGGAGCCAGCCTGCTGGAGTAAGACAGATCTGCTGTGGCTCCAGGTGTGTAGGAGCTTCTTTTCTACACTCAGGAATGTGTGAAAACCAAAAGAGCTGCCCAGACTTCCCTGAAAATGGAGTAATCTCAGGGGTCAAGTACTTAATGTATGTGTAAAACATACCTTTTCTATAAAATCAAGCGTGTAAAGAACACCAGAGTAGGCAGCTTCAGTTACCCAGTGGTCTGGTTGGCCCCATCATTAGGTTCGGTATACATCTCAAAGCACTGTGATGTACTTTGTGGGACTCTGTGTTTCCTTCTGTATTCTCTGGGGCTTTTCCTACCCCATGCTCTTCAGCCTGCGTGAGCAGAATTCATAGGGATGGGAGGAGTGGTCTGCCGAGTGACAGCTCCCAAATACTCAGCCACCTGCTTCCCCTGCAGACTGAGAGCTTACAGCCCCTGCTGCATAGAGGAAGCCTCATCTTCAGGGACTGCTTCTCCCACACCATGACGAATCCTTTCTGGAGTGCTGAGAAAGGGGAAATGAGTGCTTTTCTTTCTGACATCCTCTGTGGGGGGTGGAATCACTCCGTGGCAGTGACACCACTTGATGCATTTGGTTGTACAGATTGGGCATTTCCAAATCATTTTTGCTGTTACTGCAAACTTTATCAGTGATGCAGCTGCTCACAGCTACACATCCCACGTTACAGACAGATTTCTTCTGAAGCAAAGACTGACTCAGTTTTGGAAGACATAGTCTACCTGCCTGGAGGCATGAGCTCAACTGTAGAAGCAATATTGTCAGAAAGTCTCCTTGGACTTAAATGTGTTTTCCACTAATGCTTTTCTTTATTCTCTAGCAGTGTGCAAAGGGTACAGGATCCAGCCTGACAAGGAAAGGGACTCCATGAAGGTGCTGTACTATGTGGAGAAAGAACTGGCTCAGTTTGACCCAGCTAGAAGAACGATGCGAGAACGATGTGAGGAACAAGCATGGTTTGATTATTTGCTTTTCTCACTGACCTGAAAAAGTCTACATACTCATAGTTAAAAGTTCACTGGCTTTGCCTTAGAGCCACCCTCTAGGATAGGATGTCCATGATATGGTACTTGGGGCAGTTGAATAGATGCCTGAATAGCACTACAAGTATGTTCTGATTTTAAAGATTTGCTGCTTACCTAATCATCACAGAACAAATAAGGTGAGAGATACCAAGATGCTCATGAAAATTGTCGACATGGATAATTAAACTTTTGGATCATCAACATCTGCAATGCCTTTTACATCTTGTGATGTGATAATAGCGGGGATATTGTCTTCGCAATTTCTATCCCTTACAGTGTGGTGACTGTAAATTCCTGATTTGACAAAATAGGAGAGGGATGATTTTGTTAAAAGCATCTTTCGTGAGCTGCAATAATCATGGTGTGGTTTGGAGGATGCAAAAAGGTAGTTTGGAGTGGCAGTTGCCCTGCAGAAGGAGCAGGCACTACAAGAAAGATTCGAGAAACTAGGGGTTCATCAGATTTTGTGACACTGGTCAACATAAGATCAGAGGTGGCACACACATCTGTACAACAGCTTGACAGCTGCTGGTGAAGGGCAGGAGGGTGGTGAATAGGGACATGATACAAACTCAGAACTGTGTGGAGCTCCTCACTGTCTTCCAATAGCCTTTTGCAAGCTTTATTTCCCTAAAGGATGGCTGAGGCTGCACTGAATGAGTGTCAGAATACAAATCCAAGTGAGGATCTTTTCACATTAGGAGGCAGAGGTGCAGTGGTGGGACAAGGTGTGTGCATGAGGAGGGCTTGCAGTGCTGATTGTTATCTTGTTATCCTCTGGCTTTTCTGTTGGAGGAACAGGCTGGGGGCTCAGTTCCCCCAGCAGCATCCAACTCATGCAGAACTAACCCACATTAGGTAGCAGCTCATTTAAAACATGTGAGATCCTGCAAATCAATGAAAGTGTGTTAGGGAATGGCACTACATCAAAGCTCTGTACAGATTAGGCATAACTAACATTATATATACTTCTAAAACAGTCACTGCTGAGCACACTGTATTCTCCACCCACAAGATCTACTATAAAAAGACCTCTCCAGATTGGTATGTCAGGCCTCCAGATGTCAATGTGCTTGACAGGGTACAGACTGACAGTGATTCAGACAGTCTCTTACTTTTTGTTCATCTTTTTTTGAGGGGGTTGTTTTTGTTTTAGCTGGGCAAGTCAGGCCAAATCCAGAGCCAGCCTGTTTCATACCAGGAAAGGAAGAGGTGGCACAACTGCTATGATGATGTTCCACCAAGCTCAGTGCCCACCTCATGAGGCGGCACAGCTCACATGTATTAGTGAAGCAGGGCTAAGGAGGGATTTCTATATGAAGGTTGGACTGTTATCTGGAACACAGCCATCTGATGTGATGTGTGATAATCTTACAATATCTCACCTGGCTGTGAGCTACCAATTTAGAAGACCTGTAGGTCTAACAGCACCTCTATGTCCAAACTGATCTGCAAGAATTTTGGGCAGGAACAGCCAAGGGTTTGGAGAAGGGCCTGGGATTCCATTTTGATTTCTTTCTAACAGAGGGCAGCTCAGCTTCTTTCTGAAAAAGCTGCATCTGGGCTTACTACAGTGTTCCTGTCCTGTCCTCCCCTCCCTTCTGCACATGTTATCAGGTGATACCTATCTCATTTATTTTCTGTAACATCCCCTGCAGATAACAACACCATCTCTGAACTCAGCTCTTTGCATGAAGAGGACCTGAACTTCCGTCAGCCCTACTGTCAGTCACGAAGGAAACCTCTGCCTCCTGCCGGGGACCTGGATGGCAATGCTGAATACTGGGCTGAAGTGATGGGTGGGGGCAGCACATCCAGATCACAGGCTGTCTCCGATTACAGAGATGAGCGGGACACTTTCTGGCACAGGTGAGGAGCACCATGTTGGGAAGCAGTTATGTCTGGGCTAAGTAGAAAGGAGAAGGGACAGATGAACTGGTAGCTCTTCTCAATTTCCTGCTGCTCTGGTTCTGCTCAGCAGGACAGAGGGTTAGAGAGAAACATGAAATCTGGAGATGTCACTAGATGAGGTCAGAATGAATCTGATTCCCACAAGCTGGCTGAAGCCTAGCCAGCTGGGCAAAGCTAGGTACCAACCCCATTCCAGTGGAATGTAAAAGTGAGATCAGTAGGAAACCAAACCACTCTTCCCAAAAATGCTTTCTTGAGATTTGTACCTGATCCTTCCAGGACTTCCTAGTGCTGATGTGCTGATTGGGAGTCACACCCTGGTGCTTTGGTGCAGGAGGACCTGTATGCCAGCCTTGAAGGACTGGCACTCTGATGCCACATCCTTCCCTCATGTACCAGCAGTCCAGTCTCCTGAACAAAGTGTCAGGGATTTCCTTCCCTAAGTACTGGACTATTTTGCTAGTTTGGTTTCTTTAAACCTGCTTCAAAATCACTCTGCTGCGAGCTCCTGTAGCTGGGCTCTTGGGTTTTCCCAGCAGGACATACACCTACAAGCTTTGGGGCCAAGGAGAAACAAGTCCAGCCCTACACATTGGAGTACAAGGAGGTGCACTCTGGGGTTAATCTTGGGTAACATTAGACATGTACAGTCCGAGCTATCCCCACCAAGCTGCTTTTATAGTCAGCAGAGAGAAGCAGGGATTTTGAGGATATGACGCATCTCTCGCTACAGAAGATGATGAAAACAGGTCAGATGATTCATGCTCCAGGAATGCCTGTTTCTCTCCATTGGCTGTGAAGGCAGCTGATGAGATGAGTGCAGCTGAATCCTGCCCTCTAACACCATCTCTTCCCTCCTCCAGCCAGCAGAGATCCAAGTCTGAGATGTTGTCCCGTAAGAGTTTCTCTGTGGGAGTGCCAGCTGTCTCCATGGACGAGCTGGCAGCCTTTGCAGAGTCCTACAGTCAGCGGATGCGGCGAGCAGACAGCCAGGAAATACGGCACTTTGAGCGTTCGGAGTCGCATGGTGGCCGCAGCGGAGGGCTGCCCCACCACAGTGGCTCCATTGAAGAGTACTACACCAAGCGCAGCAGAGGGAACCGGGAGCCGCTGACGGACTCAGATCAGGGCTGGTCATACAGCCCACCCCGGAGACGGGCCCATGAGGAGAAGCACCTGCCCAGGCTGGTGAGCCGGACGCCCGGAGGGAGCCAGAAATACGATCACTCCTACCTCAGCAGCGTGTTGGAAAGGAAATCTCGGAGCTATGATGAGAACGGTGACCGTAGCGAAACACCCTCGAAACTGAGTTCGCAGCCCAGCCAGAGAGGAGGGGGAACATACTATGCCTGGTCACCACCCTCTACCTACAAAGCCGAGAAATCGCAGCAGCAGCCACAGCAGCCACCATCATCACCTGAGCAGGAGGATGAGGAGGACACCCTGCCCCCATACAGTGAGAGGGAGCTGAGCCGAGGCCCTTCGTATAGGGCCAGGGAGCAGGCCTACCTCAGCGCCTCTGACAAGAAGAGGAAAAAGGACCCCAAGAAAACAGTAAGGCTGTGTGTGGTGCTCCTGATCCAAATAGGCTGAGCAGGGAGCCACCAGGCAGGAGTCACAAACCCGAGTTTATGGGCAAGGGGGTTCTGTACTCTGAGTGTGGGGAATCCCACTTGAGAGGGGCGTCACTGTGGAAAGAGAGCTGTCACTGTGGGTGTAGGAGCCCTACACAGGACTTCGTGATGGAGGGGAGAGCCAGATTGCCTGGGTATGGGGAGGTAAGGGATGTTTTTGGCATCTAAGGCCTGGTGATCCAAGGAAGTAGGAGTTCATCTAGTGTTTAGGAGAATCGTGGTAGGGAAGGGGACTTACCTGGGGCTTACAGAAATTGCTGGGCATTGCTTTGGCCTTGATCCTTATTAAGGAAGAGTTGAGAGGCTCTGTTCTGGACTGGGACAGGGCTAATAGCAAGGCATGGTGTAAGAGACCTTGTCTTTCTAAAAGGGGTGAGATGGCAGACTCCTGTGGGTGCATACCCATGGGCATGCGTAGGGGCCATGCTTGCTGAAGGTGTTCCTTGCTTAGGATACTAGCAGGACATCCTGCCATAGCTCACACGAGTGAGGACTGATGAGTTCATGGTTTTTGGGGAAGGGGAGATGCCCAAAGCCTGCTCCATGAGTGAGACCTTGTCGCTAGAGCAGCTTGGCTGTTAGGTCGCAGCTTAAGTGATGTGTGAGAGAGAAAAGGGGCGTGAGAGGACAAAGCTGTTGCTCTTTTGTTGTATCTCTGTCAAAGCTACGTCTGTCTCTCTGTGTTCCATGTGTGCTTTCCTGCTGACTTTAATCTTCCGTTTTCTCTCTCAGAACGATTTCCCAACGAGGATGTCCCTTGTGGTTTGAAGTTGTTGTGGACTCGTCATACTGATGGACTGGATACTATGAGGTGACTGCAATGGAAAAGAGAGAGAGCAACAAGCAAGACAAGCCTCCTGTGAACCTGTGCAGCCATTGGCCATGGACTCTGTTTCTGTTGTTTGCCTCATCAGGGGAATAGAGGCTTTCATAAGAGACAGACTCCCATGAACAGTACTTGGTCTCAGAGGCTCTGTGAGTCTGCCAGGGATACGAGGCCAGGGCTGTCTCTGGCACCCTGTTTTCCAGTGCGCTCCATTTTGTGCTGGAAGGCAGCCACATCCCCACTGTCCCTGCAGCCCTGAACTACAAGTGAGGCTGCCTGCGTGCCTCTTGCCCTGTCCCATGTGCAGAGAGAAGCCTTTGCGCTTAGCTCTTGCTCTCTCTGTCTCCTCAGTTCTCTGTTTGGATCAAAGTCGTCTCCATACTTGCACTTAGAGCCTTTTTTGTATCATCCCCATGCCGGGAGAAAGCCTTGTTCTTACAGCTGCAGGCTGCCTCCAGTTTGTCTATATCGTGAAAGAAAATCTACATCCTTCCAGGCACTATAGAAAAGGACTCGTGAGATGTTACTTTGGCAAGGGCTGAACAGAGAGAGAGACAATTATGGGCTGGTTAGTTCAATATATTTAGTTTTATTCATTATGTGATGAAAGTTGCAGGTGAGATTGAGTATTATTTTGAAAGTGGATCAAAGTAGCTTTTATTGTGAGAGCATGATGTGTTTTTCCCCCCCACCCCCAACTTTGTCTTTTTTTATACTGTTACATTTCTTTGCAGTCAAGCTATGACCTATAGAGCTTCAAGCTAGAATATCTACTCCACCATACCATAAGCAGTGCTCCAGCCTTGCTGACATGCTGCTTCCAGCACCACCAGACATCTCTGCATAGCAAGTTTTTGTTTTAAAGGGCCTTTTTGTTTTAAAGAAGCTAAAAGGAGAAAGTGTTAGAGGGCAGCTGTCTACATTCTGTCCTACCAGTATTACTCTTTTCTGGTCATTGTTCCCAGACACTGAAAAGAGCAGTAACAGCAATGAAAAAAGAACTAACACTGTGGACGAACATAAGCTTTAAAAGTCACCTTTTTCACTTACAGCCATTTCGTTTACCTCAGTTGTGACTGAGATGTTAATGGCTGTTTTCTCAGGAACAGCTTAATTTCAAAGTGAAGTACTTCAAACTGGAAGCCTGACGTTCTGATTTACATTCGGTATACTGCAGCCATTTCGTTAATTTTTAGCTGCTAACATCATAACATGAAGGAAGATGATAGGAATATTTTAAGGTCCAGTATCTTGATCCCTGTTACATCTAGAAACAACTTACTGCCCTACTGTGTTACGAACATTATCAGCCTACAAAATGCCATTTCTGTTCTTACTGTGGAAATCTGGCAAGCTGTCTGGCCTCAGGTGCTCATTCTAGCAACACTGGTTTGAACACAAGATTTACTAACATCACTGCAATTCTCCATTGATTTCTGTATTACTCTGTTGCCAGATCAGTTCACCAGCAACAGTCAGGAAAAAGGAAGACTAATCTTCATAGAGTTGATGACAGTGCAGTCTTCATGCTAGAAAGTGAAGTGGTGAAAAACTGGTTTGCTTGTCCTGTGCTGCTCTTTACATCCAGTTACAGTGATGTAATTGTGATGTAATTGTGCATCTAATTACAGTGATGACTGTAATTTTGGAAATCCTAGTCCTGGGACTTGCAGGCCACAGGACTAGAAGTCCCCTCTAAATATAGATAGCTGCTGTATGGTCTCCCCAGAGCTGCCTTCTCTCCAGGCTGAACAAGCCCAACTCTCTCAACAAACCCAACTCCTGTCTCCATAGGAGAGGTGCTCCAGCCCTCTGATCGATTTCTTGGCATCCTCTGGACCCGCTCAGGCAGGTCCATGTCTGCCTTGTGTTGAGGACACCAGAACTGCACACAGTACTGCAGGTGATGTCTCACAAGAGCAGAGTACAAGGGGTGATTCACCTCCTTATACCTGCTGGTCACACTCCTTTTGATGCAGCCCAGGATACAGTTGGCTTTCTGGGCTGCAAGTGCATATTGCCAGCTCAAGTCCAATTTTCATCCAGTGGTACCCACATGTCCTTCTCCATAGTGCTCTCAATCCCTTCATCCTCCAGACTGCACTGATATAGGGGGTTGCCCCGACCAGGGTGCAGGATATTGCACTTGGCCTTGTTGAACCTCATGAGGTTCACATGGGCTTATTCCTCAAGGTTGTCAGGCTTCCTTTGAATGGCATCCCTTCCCTGCAGTGAATCAGCTGCACTGTTCAGTGGGGTGTCACTCATAGACTTGCTGAGGGTGCACTTGGCTCCACTGTCAGTCATTAACAGAGACTGAACAGTACTAGTTTTAATACAGGTCCCCCTTGAGGGACCTTGCCATTAACTGCAAATCTCTGGATGTGGCCATCCAGCCAATTCCTAATCCATAAATAATCTATTCATCAAACCCATCTTTCTCCAGTTTAGAGACAAGGATGTTGTGTGTGACTGTGCCAGAGGCCTTACAGAAGTCAAGCTAGATGACATAAGTTGCTCTTTCCTTATCCACCAGTGCACTCACTCCATTGTAGAAGGCCTCCAGATAGTCAGGCACTATTTGTCCTTTGTGAAGGACTGTCTCTGATTGCCTCCCTGCCACTCATATGCCTTGACATAGCTTCCAGGAGGATCTGTTCTATGTACTGGACATGGAGGTGAAGCTGACCCGTTTGTAGATTCCAGGTCCTCCTATGGGTGTGAAATTTTCCTTTTTCCAGGCAGTGGGGGCCTGACTGCCTGAGAATGGCTTAGCAACTACATTTGCCAGTACATGCCAGATACATCTACTTGTATTTTGTCTGGAGAGACTAAATTTTAAGTATTTAATCTTTTCTCATCTTTGATACATGTTTCTAGGAACATCCCAGCACAGTTAAAAAGAGGTGGTTGCCATCTGAGGTCTCCATGGCCTTGAGAAGCCTACAGAGCTACACTACACACTATTTTAAATTAAACACTTCATCCCAGACATGTGATGATACTAACAGCAAGAAATGTTGGTGTTTTATTAGTCTGAAAACCTTGGGAACCCTATGCCATGAATTTCGAAGGAGCTTAGCCTGCTATCTTTTCCATCAGATATCCAGCAGACCCAGGAGACATTTTACACAGAAATTTGAAAGTGCATCTGCAACAATGACTGTCAGTAAGGGGCCAGAATGGTGATTTAACAGTCTCCAAATACCTGTATCTTTTAAATCACATTGAAAGCCAGAGCGTCACAATCTCCTCACTTCAGTTACGACTGTCCCTTATCTCAAGTCACTATAGTTTATTTGATCGAGCCCTCAGGAATGAGTTGTGTGTATTAAAAATACAAGCTTTCTCAGTTTTTTTGAATTAGTTTTGTTTGCTCAGTGCTGGTACTTTAGGGCATTGTGTACACTATGCTTTAGAAGTTGCCATTTATGTATTTAGCTTATAAATAAGTTGTTGCAAGCTAATTCTCCTCAGAAAACTATTTTAGTTGTAGAACCACGTGTTCATAAGAACTCTGACATTTCCTTTGAATCCAAGTACGTGGAATAGTATTGAAGATTTTGTAATGAGTTTTACCAGGTGATAAAAATTTCAGCCTCAAAAAAAAAGAAGAGCAAGTCTTAATTCTCTGAAGTCAGATGTGGGCAGCACCCATTAGTTGGCTGCACCTTGCTCTAGCATCACAAATTTCTTCTCTCTCTGTGCAAATCTGAAGGACTTCTCAGTTACTGACAGTGTCTTCTCAGGCCATCTTTATTTTTCTCTTTAGAAATGCATCTGCAGCAGCACTGAATGGACCAAATAAGTGGGGGCTGAGGTAGAGCGGGGCTTCCACCTCTATAGCTACGCAACCCTAACAAGCTCTGTGACTTGCAGCAGAGGGGAGCCAGAGGGCCAGAGCCTGATGGACAGCCTGAGAGGAGCCTCTTGTTTCAGACAAGAAGTGATGGTTTGTGCCTATGCCATGGTTCAGAACACCTGCAAGAGTGCTGGCACTGGAAGATAATGAGCCTGGTTATTACAGGGACTCAAATGATAAATTTTCCAGTGATAGATTTTTATTGCTGGCATAACATTAAACCCCTTTTCATACAGGATATGGATGTCTGGGTCATGTCAAGGACATAAATGGTTTTGTGGCCTCAAAATGAAGCGTAGCAACAGTGACTTGCTACTAAGACAATGATGAGTGAATCCTGAAAGAAAAAAAAAGCCCTTAGAGCAACAGCAGGATGAAGCATCAGCCCTGTTTGGCTGTGCTGTCAAAAGTGGGATCTGGCCTACTGAAAAAGTTTTGACAACAGAATGGGAAGATAAATACCAATAGTAATGACTTCCCAGCAATCCCATTATTCCTTTGAAGCACATTGTAAAAATTCCAGCATGTGGCTTCAGTGGAAAATTAACAAAACTATGAATACTTTGAAATGTTGAGAAACTGCAACATCTATCATCTGAGACAGCCAGCCAGAATTATTCAGGCCCTTGTGCTGGCATACAATATAGAGGACTGAAACTGTAAGCATCCCAGCCTTCATTAGAACAATTAGGTCAGTGAGGGCCACCTCTGCTTCCTCACAGCCAGTACTGGCAGCAGTGGGTGCCAAACTTTCCTGGGCTCCTGCCCTGATGTCTGGATCTCTCCTTGTAGCTCACTGAACTGGGGTTTTCATTCTGGATGTGACTTTGGGTGCCTGTTGCCCATGAAGCGCAGTTGCACACCCATTTCCTGACCTTATACAACCACCCCCTTCTAGACGGGCAATACCAGTTCACCTGCAACATAAGATAAATGGTTTTGCAATCACCAAGGAGGTTTTCATATGCTGATCCTCTCTAGAGCTACCTAAAACTGGCCAGAGAAATCTGTGGGAGGGAGTAGCAACGAAAGTATCAGTAACTGGCCTTCTGCAGGACCATTCTTGAAGCATTTTTCTTCAGGGGACTTCACATGGATGCCACCACTGGGCTGTGACGAGCTTCCTCCGCCAACAGAGTGATCTGATACTGCACAGAAGAGCTGTGCTTGGTCACGTTGCCAGCTTTCTCCTACAGTTCCAGGTCGTCTTGAGCAAAGTAACTGCTGACTGTCTGCATGCTTGAAGAGGACTCTTGTCTCTTTTGCACGAAGGTCCCTCCCAGAGCTGCTTCCCTGACTGAAGAGAGGCAGGACAGCCTCTGTATCTGTACAAATACAGATCCCTGAGATGGAGCCATCAAATAACATTTTGGAAGCCAAACCTTGCCACAGGCTGTTACAGGTAGATAAACACAATACCACAGTGTTTCTCATGCTTGGGCTATTCTGAAAATAGCTTTAATGTCATGGAGACTGTTTTGCTGAGAAACTGCTTGGAGCTATGTTTTTTTTCTTCAGGGAGCTTTCACACAAAGATGCGGGTGAGGATTTGTTCTGTGTTGCTAGGTACAGGGTTTGGGACACATGGAGAAGCTAAAGGGGCATTAGCTCACTTCTTGAATGGGTTGAGGAGCAGAGAAACCTTTGCAATAAGCTGGGTGCTGCAGATATGACCCTGTGACACTCCGGAAAACTCTGTGATACAGCATCTCCATTGCGTTGTACTGGCCATACCTGCTTTCTACAGCAGCTGTGACGTTGAAACCACCTTCGTCATCACTTGGGGCTCCTAAAGTCCCTTTCCCATTGCCTGCAAGATCAGAAGATAGATCCATTACATAAGGTGACAAAGCTAACATTTTGGTATGATCTTAAAAATGCCAGCTGGATTACCAGCATTAGAAACGTAAAAATGTTAAGAATAAAGTTAGCTAATGCTAAAGGAACGCATCTGCCATGATTCCCGTATGAATTCTTTTGTGACCTTTATAGTTGCTTTTTGACATCCACACCTCCCTGCATAGAGGCCTTTGACAGGTAAGACTTTCCCCTCCCTTTCTGCCTGTCATTTTTTGTCAGGCTTGTAATCCCCCTACTCTCCTTGGCTGTTGCCAGTTAACCTTCAGTGTTGCACCCAGGGGTTCTGAGCAATTCAGATGTACAGCGAGTGGTGTTTTGTAAAAAAGACATTTTTACCCTCTATAAAAGCAAAAATTAGAGAATACACAAAACGACCCCCAAGCCTTCTGGATATTCTCTGAAGCCCAACGGGGGTGTTACTGGAAACATTTTCAAAATTAGAGCTGAACATAATTTCAAAACAAATATTGTTTTCAAGCCCGGGGCAGCTGCATTCAGAGCTCTGAAGTGCAAACAACAGGAGCAAATGCATTCAGTTTTCATTGTCCTTGATGAGAGAAGCAGCATTTCATGAGTCATAGAAAGCACATGGAATGCCAGGATGCTATTAGTTACATTTGAGTTTGAAAGTATGAACCAAAAGTTGACAAGCTCATTTGAGAAGCATCGTTCAGTTCAATGAAATGGCAAGGTTTTCATCTAATGGCTGGTAGTGGCGTTATCCACCATGTCTCTACCACACCTGCTCACTTCACATAGAAAAAATACATCTTTTTTCTGCAAAGCCTCTACTGCTTTTGAGAACAACGCATCCTCTGTGCTCCAAGCACCAAAATGAATTTGGAGGTGAAAGAAGCCTATCATGCACCCTTGTCCCAGGCTGTCTGCAGAGCACCAGTGCTGTCCTGATGGTGCATCCCAACAGGGTCACCTCCAGTTCTGTTTGTACAAGCCACACAGCCCAGAGACTGGAGCTGAGAGCTTGGTTTCCACTGCTGCTACCTTTTCATAGACCCTGTTTGCAAGCCCTGGCCCAGGGTATAGTCCTCTTGCTGTTTATCAGTGAGCTCTGGGGTTCTTTTTCCTGCTGCTGTTGCTTGCCTGCAGCAGCCATTTCCCACTCATTATGCAGTGAGTGAGTGGTTTTCTTTGCTGTACTTAGTTGTTGCTATTTTACTTAGATTGTCCTTCTCTCCTGTAATGAATTATTTTCAAGGGGGAGGGGGGAGGGCATAACAATACCCTGTATAATGAAAATACAACACTTTTATACCTTTTTGGGACACATCCTCAAACCCAGTTACCAAGCATTATACATTTGCCATGCTTGCAGTTTCAAAATTGTTGTTTTTGAGATGTCACCACGGAGAATAAAAGCAGGAAAACTACTGCCAATCTGCCTTTTTATTACCCTGCAGGCAAATAATTTGTCCACTTTTTGCTAAGAAATGAGTGGTTTTCAACCCTTTTTTGATTAATGTATGATAAACCAAACATTTTCTAGTGGAGCAGCAGACCCCTGCATGAATTTCATACCAAGCTCACAGGGTAACATATACAAGCCTGTTCTGCCCAGCCTCCTTTCATACAAGAAACCTCTGTAAGTACCCCATGGAGCCACACTACTTCACAGACAGGATAAACTGATTTTGAAGACCTAAAAACTTTTTCCTTGTGGATTTTAGTGGGAAACTTAATCTTTTCCTACAGGCATGTTCTTTCCTTTTGGCAGTCTGACCCTTTCATCCTTATGTCTGCTGAGCTCTGGACCAATGTTTTTCATCTCTCATAAACAAGCAACTTCATTTAGATCCTGTCTCCATGCTATAAATAATGCATGCGGGCTCTCACACTGTTTGCAGACGTAATCTGAAAGGCATTTACATGTTTAAACCCGTATTTGCTAGGCGTTATCCAGCCAGGCGCAGAAGAGCCACAGGCAGCTCCCCACTCTGTTTCCCTGTGCCAGGCGCGTCATGCCTTGGCTCCTCAGCTACCTCCCTGTGGAAAGAGAAGCAACGCAGGGTCACCTGTTTCCTACAGGAATGCTGGTCAAGCCCCAGCGAGCCCAGCCCTGCTCTGAACTCCTCAGGGACGCGTCAGAACTTACTCGAATGTTCTGGCCATGCACTGAACTATTGCCCCAGCTTTATACCCGTGGTAAATATGGATCCAGACACGAACGTTACCGAGAGGAACGCCCCCCGCCTCCCCACATAACTCAGAACGATACCCCCGTGCCCTTCGGTGCTGACAAGAGGATCGGGGAGCCTCTGCCCGCCTCCCCCGAGGAGCGCCCGGGCTTAGCCGCTCCCCACCGCTGAGGGGGCTCAACCGCCTCACCACAGGTTGTGGCGTTGCGCCCCCTGGCGGCCTGCCATGATGCCGCGGGGTGCTCAACGGCCGAATGGAGCGCGTGGCGGTGAGGATCTATAACACCCGGCTCTGAAAACTGTCAACTGCGAACAGCCCAACATCCAGCTCATCTGTTAACGAGTGGTGCCCCTCAGGGATCAGTGTTGGGACCGGTCTTGTTCAACATCTTTGTCAGTGACATGGACAGTGGGATTGAGTGCTCCCTCAGCAAGTTTCCCGATGACACCACGCTGTGTGGTTCGGTTGACACGCTGGAGGGAAGGAATGCCATCCAGAGGGACCTTGACACGCTTGTGAGGTGGGCTGATGCCACCCTTATGAAGTTTAACCATG
>WYDI02020854.1:0-89148 GCA_009867235.2 Psittacus erithacus | reverse complement strand
TTCCCCATCCCTCCGGGAGCCGAGGGAGGAGGTGGGGGGGCAGTGAGTGGGCTGTGTGGCAGGCCTAAACCACGACACACTGTAGGATCAGTTCCTGAATATATATGGTCTGAACCCATTGAACTCCACACAACTCTTCAAATGCTTCCCCTTCTAACTGAGGGAAGAACATGCTCCCTGTTGCTTTTCCTACTACAATAATTACAGAATATTAAGACACACCAGGCAGGTCAGAGCAAAGCTTGTTTGGAGTTTGCATTTCAGCTGCACATTATGCACTTGCATTGTAATATATTCAAACTGACAGCATGGTTATGGTGAATTAATCTAAATTATGTCTAGACATATATTTGCAACAACAAGCATCATAAAGATTATTTGGTGGCTGACTGCTTGGAGGAATTAAGAAAATCCCTTGCAAATATAAAAAAATTAAACCGCACAAATAAATGACTAAATTGATAAATGAAAGAATAAATGAGTTTGGGCCATGCTTCAGGAACAATACCAAAATCATCTCTCTAGAATTTTACTAGTTTACATGCTCCTTTCCCAGTTTACCATTTTAATTATCATCCCCTTTGCTGCAGGGACATAACCATATTGCAGCACTATCACAAGCTCAGAAGTGAGTAAAGGCAGAATGTTTCAACAAAACATAGAATCCTAGAATCATGTAATGGTTTGGCTTGGAAGGGATCTTAAAGATCATCCATTTCAAACCCCTGCTATGGGCCTGGGATACCTTCCACTAGACTGGTTGCTCAAAGTCCCATCCAAGCTGGCCTTGAACACTGACTGGAATGGGGCAGCCGCAGCTTCTCTGGACAGCCTGTGCCAGTGCCTCATCACTCTGAGTGAAGAATTTCTTCTGAATATCTAATCTAAATCTAATCTCTTTCACTTTAAAGCCATTCCCCCTTGTCCTATCACTACTTGCTTATACAAAAAGTCCTTCTCCAGATTTCTTGTAGTCCCTCTTTAGGTACTGGAAGCCATAGGAAGTATTACATGATTTCTGTTTCTGTGCAGTAAAAGTGTCTGGGTATACCTACACTTTGAAAGATTATCATGAATCTCTTATGGCTATTTTAAATCAGGTGCATCAGGAAGCTTAGCGATCATTTGACATTAGTTAAGTTAAAGATATAAATCTAACATTGTTCCAGCACTAGTGGTGATAGAGGGAGAAGGAGTCTTGTAGCTCACACTGTTATTATTTATTATTTGTAAGGGCAACAGCTCTAGGAAAAAAGTTCATTGCTCTTAAACTCTTTCCACCTATAGATGATAATTTTTTTACCAAGCTATAATAAATCCCCAACACTGCAAGCAGATCATGTAATTAATTGTAATTTTATAGGATGACTATATGCAGTACTTCATCCTAAACTCACAAGGTAAAAGCTTGCAACTGCAGGGCGAGGGACAGCATATGAGGGGGTTTGGTGTTTCACAGTAGCTGTGACTCTCAGGAGAGCTCTTGGGGCAGCTGGGCATGCAGAAGATACCTGACCCAGAGTCTGCTCCAACTGAAGAATCTCTGTGTCACCAAAGGACCATGCTGCTGTGTCACGACAGTATTTCCCTGCAGCAGCACAGGGACAGCATGTTCCCAGCTCTGGGGTAATTAAATACGTGGGGTTAGAGACAGCCCATTGGGTTTTGAGATCTCTCTGTCTGCTGTAATACAACCTTGGTGCAGCCGTTCAGGAGCGCTGGGGAGGGGCTGAAAGTGGAAAGCAGACTGAGCCCAAGGTGGGAGAAATTAGATGCTGGACAAGAGAAATGTGAGATTGAAGACAGCTTCAGCACCAGAGCTCTGCATCTCCCAGTGTGCTGGAAAGCACCAGTAATTTTTACACTTGAGGAGACCCAAAACAGTAAATTCAATTCCTTGACATGGCTTTTTTCTGTATGGGGAAGCAGGAAAAATTAACACGGGCACAGCCTTCAGTAGCATGTTTAAACAGCTTCCAGCCTGAAGAAGGCTTTTACTTGGCTGTCTCAGAGTGCAGGCAGAGCTACCATCTGTGCAGATGTGCCTGCAGATATACTGGGTGGAAACAGAGCAGAGCAAGTATTGTACATGCCCTGCAGAAGCAAGGATGAGGTAAGAGTGATGGCAACACAGAAAGATCAAACTCATTTCTTAAGATTTCCCAAAAGATCCATGACAAACCCAGTGTTTGAACCCTATCACCTCCTGAGTCCTGGGTTCGTAACTGAGAGTGCAGTGGAGGTTTACCCTCAGGAGCACTATTGCTGCTGCCTTTAATGAGTGCTTTAAGTACTCTGTCAAAAGTGTTTAATAGTCATTTAGAAAGCAGAAGTAGAGATGTGGGTGTTTGGTGTTAGCCACTGCTGCAATCTGGCTTGCATTTCTGGGTTAAGGAAGGCTGAGGAAATACTACAAAAATTTCAAAGGGGAGCCACAAAGCTGCGTTGTGGGCTGCCAAGCTGACTGTAGGAAGGGAGACCTAAAGACCGTAATTTATTCAGTTTACTGAAAAAAAGAAGCCTGAGGTGATTTGGGTGTTTTGTACAAGTGCTAGCACATGGGATGGATATCTGACAGGAGGGAGCTTTTAAACTTTTACTGGTGAAGGCGTGACAAAATCCAATCACTGATAAATGTCCTTTGGTGGGAGAAATTCCAAATCACAGGTTGCTATCAGCAGTAAGGACCTCACATGATTGCCTTCAGGTTACGAAAGAATTCCTTCTGCCTGTCTCTGAGATATATTTTGGTTATTTCCCTGCCCACCTATCACTTTCTGAAGTATCAGACCTTGATCACCAGTTGGAAATGGCAGGGTTAGACCATTGGCAGAAGATACGCAGAGTTGCAGCTTTCTGCTTTGTGTATCCTCTTCTAATGTTCATGGTCATGACAATGGGCAGATTTGGGGTAGGAAAAGCTTTTTACTCCAAAAAGATAGTCAGGCAGGGGTCCAAAAAAGGCTTTATTTTATCTTTAGCAAGGAGTGAAGTTTGCAGGCTGGAATTCCTCATTGTCTTGGAAGCCTTCAAGGTGCAGATACCTGGTTGTCTCTTCTTTGCACCTGGTGAAGAGCTTTTTCGTCTTACTATAACTGTAGTCTTTGGGACATGCAGGAATTTAAACAATTCTCTCAGGGCAATAAAAGGACATCACAACCCAAGCTTAACATTTTAAACAAAGTCCCAGAAAAACCTTCTCAATCACTGACCCATCCTGGCAATGCCCATACTCTTCATGCAAGACCCCCAGGATTGTAGCAATGAGCAGCTTGAAGCCTGTCTCGTTTCTGTTCCCTATCCGGAGCAAAAAATTGGTACTTTTCCTGTTTAATAACTTAATCTGTCAGGTGTTCTGAGAATATTCCATACTGAGCACACTGCATTCAAAATGCAATGACAGTTGCTTTTAAAATATAGCTGGAGAAGTAGAGGGTCTTTATATTGTAAAGAGTGAACATGGCCATCTGAGTTATAGTCAGTTGACACAAGTTTAATTGTCTGTGGGAATTTAAAGCCCAGATTTACAGAGGAAGAAATCTTTGTTTCTGGCACTCCCTTGAACACTCTAGTTAAAAGGACATTTTACAAGCACGTAAACACCATCAGTCAAGCATAATGTCCACTCAGTGTATTTGAAGGATGAGCATTGACAAATCCTTTCTAATGTAAATTAAGGCCTGGGAATACTAAGTGAAAGTACTCAGACGCCTGCCTTCAAGGAGAAGTGGAATACAGGAGCTCTAGGCCCATTGTCAGTGTCCCATCAGCTTGTCTTCCCTCTTGTTTTATCCACTCTGTGGCATGCTGTAATCCACTGCACTGTATGAAAAGCCTATCCCAGGACTAGAAAAGAACTGAGCTTGTGCATGGTAGTCTTTCTGTGAACTTGAAGCTTAAAGATTTCTGAAATTTCCAGCTAAATAGTAGAGAAACAGAGAAAAGCTATACCAGAAGAAGAAACTGGGAACTATTTTCAGTATATGCTCACTTCTGTAAGCTGCCCATGAGAAATACCTGGGCTTTTACAAAACCTTTTGTCCCAGATTAAGTTATTCTGTGAGCAGAACAAACCCAGCCTTTGGTGTAAAACAAGAATTATTGGTATGCTTATTTTACTCAAATTTTTAGCCTTTTTTTAAAGTGGAAACACACCTAAATGTTCTGTATGTATATGTAGCTCTGCTTCCCCATAGCTTTTGAACCTACTCATTGATTTGAATTTATCTTAGATAAGAATGGAACCCTCAAAGGTTTCTACTGCTAGAACATTATTCTGGAAGGAAGTTGGAAGATAAGAAAGTGCAGGGGAATCTAGAGAGGCCACAGAAAATCTTAACATTGATCTGTTAAATTAGTCAAGAGGCACAGCCCTGTAAGAAACCTGATTTCATGCTTTGTACTCGTTTTTATCTGACTTTTGCTTTCTGCGGATAATATCCATAGTTTCTGAAAGTCTGAGCCTCACTTACAAACCTTAAATAGCTGTCTGTTCTTGCAACCCTTGCAGGAACTTTTCAGCAGCAATATGTCTGAGGGTTGTCAAATTTGGTTCAAATAAGCTAACAAATTCTGTGCCTATTGAAAATGAAAATGTATGCAGGGCACAGTCCTGAAAAAAATGGGAAAGCTTATCAGCCCTGCAGCCATGACCTAACCACCTGATACCAGCCAGAGCTAAGGAAAGAATGGCTCAAGCTACTTTACCTACTCCAACACATCCCCCTTAAAAAAGCAGGTTGAAACACAGGCTAGTAGAAACTAGTTTATTGCTTTTAAAATGCTTCAACTGCTACTTATGATTCATCAATAGGATAGCGGGCTATGGCATGCAAGGAGGTTTGTTTGGCCAGCTGTGAGCCTGAGCAAGTCCAGACTCATGTAACCAGTCATCACTTTCTCACTGTTAATATACCCATGCAGAGCTCTCTGTTGCTGTTCTTGGGAAGAGTGGGCGAGGACGGAGGGAACACGTGGATGAAATATAGTTCCAGGACAGCAACCGTCAATTGATCAACATGTAGAGAGGCATGGGAGAGAAACATCTGCAATGCGCTATCCTACATAGAAATTGCTATATCCTGACTGTCTGCATATTACAGACACATTTAAGAGGTTGCAAAGTGATAATCGAGTTTCATATCCAACATTCCAGGGTGAGAATCTTGTTACTGACCTTATTCGTTCATGATGGCCAATGCACATACATTAAAAAAAGACACATTTGATCTTTTTATCCAATTTTTCTGTGCCCATATGTATTTGAAATTACAGAAATAAAAAAATCTCAATTTTTAGGCAACATAATTAAAATAATTATAGTAATTTTAGTTTCACAAAAGTTACGTTTGGTATCTGCTTCTGTGGTGTAAATATAACCCATCTTACTATGTAATAAAAATTAATTTTAAACAGTGCACAGTTAATAGCTCATGTGAGGTCTGATTCAATTTTCAGTTATTAGCCATGAAAGCTACTACTGTACAAGCCATCGGTTCAGTGACAACTGTTTGGTGGGTAATTGCATAACTTACATTAGCTTGGTGACACATGTCAACTAAGGCATGAAGCGTGTGCTCAGGACTAGTTGTGTGTCTGATAGCAGTGTGTTATTAGGCTTCTGCCGAGGAAATTTCTGCAGGCCCTATTTACATTTACACTAATGGCTTTCTGCATTATTAAGGCAGGGAAAAAGAGACAAGCCAAACACAGTTTTCTCATATTCTCTCTTCTGTGTCCTTTCACACTTCCTGAGCTCTGTGACTGTAATCTACATATCTGGATAGGGGTCAAGAATATCTGTATGTTTTCACACAGATGATTTTATATGACTGCAAGTGCACACATGTAACAGATTATCTCTTGTGTGTACAGTAGTCATATATAGCATGTTGGATTCACTGCTTAGGTCTGACTCACAGTAGAGCAAGTACGCACAGCAAGTACGCAAACATAGCAGATGGATCAGACTTTGCACAGGTGCTTCACAATGCTGTATTCCTGCCTGGGAAATCTATAACTCCAGCAGAGATCCTGAGTGCTGCAGCAGTAGATGAGAACTGGAACAAAGTATGAGGAAAGGTGAGTGCACATGGCACTACAGCATTTCCAGTGATTAAGACAACTGAATTTAAATCAGCTTAACATTTCATTCCTAACTGCTGCAATATTACTTTTGGCACAATGTATCCACTCTCCTTTCTGTCTTTTGTGGCTCCCGGTAATTTTGAATTGACTGCATGTTTGACAGTCATGTCACCTTCCCTGATGTCTAAGTAGGCATTTCCTTCACTCCCCAGCCAGCAACTTGACAGGCAGCCCAGTAAGAAGAGGAAAAGGTGGTGCTTTTATGAGTAAAGGACAGTCAACTGCAATAAAAGTTGTCTCTTGTGCTGGTCACAAGACTTTCTGGTAGAGTTAGCTAATAATGTTGCAATGCTGAAAAGCTGGCACTTATCAAAAGTGAGGAGCCGTGCTGCTCATCAGCTGCAGGCAGCCCAGGAGGTAAATTAGTAGCTGCTGGGGCTGGTAGTTGAGGTTACCTGGGCTGCTGTGCTGTCCCTGCATGGTGTGTGCAGCAAGAAGGGATGGACACAAAAATATGGGAAGGGGAAGGGGAAGGGAAGAAAAGCCACCATAGGTATACTAGCACATTGTAATAAACACCTGGGAGAGATTTGTTTTCCAGAGAGCATAACACACGGTGGCATGGCCGTGGCATGGTTGTGACTGTGCTGCCTGGCAGAGAACAAACGGCTCCTTTTCAGGGTGCTAGTGCCTTTTCCAGAAGTGCGGCAGCCCCAGCTTTGTTTTCTGGTCTTAATCACTTCATTGCTTGCCCATGTGTTTATCCCTGCCTCCAGCCACAGTGATTTTAGTTAGAATTCAACTACATCAGCTATTAAAAAAAAGTGTTTAGGCAAGGGGAGTGAGCAGCGGCTCAAGGCCCATCAGGGCTACCCATTCCTCCATAGGGCTTCTGCAATGCCCAAACTCCTCATTATCTTCCCTCGTGGGAGATAATGACAAGTGTTAGACAAAGGGCTGACCTCATCTACCCTTGACCTCTCCAAGGACCTCTCCAGGGATAGGATGGGGGACAAGTGGGGGGCTGCTGGCACCTCCTCATCCCATTGCAGACATCTGCTTGGGGCCAAGGGGAGTCACGTCTTGGGAGCACCCATTTTTCTCTCTTGTTGACAAAGTGAGTCTGAAGGGCTCTCTTGTATGCAGGGACGTGCAGGACCAGTGTATGAAGCTGCAAGAGGGATCCCAGCTCTAACTTTCATCTTCTATTAGGCTGAGTGAATCTTTCCAGCAAAATGACTAATGGAACAAGCAGCTGCACCTTACAGATATCTTTGAACAGAGTTTCTTTGAGACAGGCATTTACATTCATACAAAAGTGGATGGATTTGCATTAATACTGAGCACTCCCAGCTCCCTGTGAACTCATCTAGATTTGACCAAGGGCAGCACTCCTGGAAACAAGTGGCTTGTAAAACATTGCCTAGCTGTCAGTAGGTCGCCTACACAGGCATGGCTGTTCTGGCCAGGCATGATGGCCTCAGCCTTTGGCCAGGCCTTGTGCTACATAGCACTATACCTTTGTGTATGGTTAAAATGTGGATGCTGGTCAAGGCAAACAGAGGACTTAAATGTGTGTAGTAGGCTGGTTTTTTGTCCTGCCAAACCCTTTTTTTCCTTGACTTCTTTGCCCCTGAATGTACAAGCTGTCCTGGTCTGCACACCCCCTGCATACCAAATCTGAAGGAAGTCACACTAGTTTTCTACTTTAAACCCACTTGCACCTGTTTCTCTTCCCCAGTGTCTGTATCAGCACCAAAAGTAGCCTCATGCCTCTCGCCTCCACTACCTCAACAGGGTATCTGCCACTGCCATTCACGTATCAGCTGAATGTAGCCTGTTCTACTTCAAACAGCTCGAGAAACCCATTTAAGAAAATACATTTTCAAAAATACTTCCTCTTCATTTAAAAGTGCTTTTTAAATTTTGTTTTCAGCTTTTTTTCTGTAAGATCTTAAGGCAGGTATGTCAAAATGCTTGCAGTTTTGGTACCACTGAATCTCACTGGAAGCACAAGCTGGGTTGCTAAATTCATAGACACTTTTCGTATGTGTGGTTCAATTGTTTCTCTTTAGTTTGTTATGCATAGCAATAAATACAGACAAGATAAATGTGTATGGTGCAGGAAAAGTCAATAGCTTTGTCTGCAGCTTGTTTCTGTGGATTTTGTTCTGCTGGCCAGTAGGATTACACTGATATGAAAGGGGAATCAGGGCAATATCACTGCCCCAAGAAGCCCAAGACTGCTCCATTGTGGAGCAACCCAAAGGGGAAAGCATCCAGCCCCATGGATCACCCCAAGATGGTGAAGCCATGCTGCATGAGGAACAGGCAGTGGCTGGCTGTTGCCACTTCCTGCAAGGTCACAGAGACACATGGTCTCTCAGATGGCAATTTTCCAGCTGCCAGGGCATCTCCTACACATCCCAGACCCTCATGATGGTAAAACCGATCTGTGACCCACCGACCAGCCACACTCAATGGGTGGGATTGCAGTACCAAGGTATTGTTCTGCAAGTGTATTCGACATTTGGGAAAAGGAAAGGGAGAGGAAAGGGGAGAAAAAGCAAACATCTGCTTTTGCAGACTCATGTTCAGCACGTACGACCTGACAGTTGTTGGCAGCATGATTATATAGGGACCAAGTGTGACAATACAGGTACTGTAAAAAGGCTCAAGAGAGTCATGTGTTTCTCTTTACCCTGAGCATGGGTCTTGCTTCACTGGGAGCTGCTCTGACTTAATGAAATCAAAGCAGAGTAGGGGAATTTGAAAATGTTTACTTAAATTGAGAAATCTCTTTTTTATGTTAAAAATAATTTTGCTGTGCTGACCTTTTAAAGCCAGGTTTTACTTATCACATCATTTATTCAGATCTATAGTCCACAAGAAAATTAAAATTTAAGTTAATTAAACCAGCAATGACCTAAGCATAAGCCTATAAAGAAGACAGGGAATCAGATACCTTCTATCTCCTCTTAGAAGTCATGACTTCTATCACATACAATTACTCTCCCCTGTGGTGTGCATGGGAAAGATCTGTTTCTAAATGAGGGCATTTTCTATTAAAAACAGCAGGAGAAAAGTTCAAACACTAAGGGCTTCATCTATAAGGCTGATTTTTGAATGGAATCAGCCCCAGCCTGGCAAAGCGGTGGTGCAAATGTTTATTTATGAGTTTGTGAATAGTTCTATTGCCTTTAATGCCATCACTTCAGCTTCTGAAGTTAGGCATGCCTTTAAATGCTTTGTTAGAGCAGACCCAGACCACTCACTGGAGGCTTGTTCAATTGGCTGCACAGAAACCAAGCACATAGGAATCATGGACTTCAAAAAATGCCAGAGATACACAGCTTCCAAGATCCTGGCACCTAGCTGATGCTTGAACAGTGACATGATTGGGGAACAGACAGTGAATAAGATAGGACTTGGGGAGAGGGTCAAAAGCTTTGTAGAGAGTCGTGCATGCATTAAAGGGGAAATAGGCTAAGGACGCATTCCAGGAGTAGGAGAGTTGAGCTGTAGAGTTGTTCATGGGACTGGGACAAAATGGATTACAGAGCTGTGTGGAAAGATGGCAGTCTCATCAGAGGCGTACTGTGGACCACACCTGGGGTTGGGAGAGAGGTACTGTAAGGTCTGGTGGAAGTTTGTCATACTGCTCCTGGGGCAAGCTGCAGAGATGGTTGTGGGAAAGTAAACTGAGGACTGTATGGAAAACTCCCTGTCCAACAGTGGCAGCTGTAGAGCAACTTCTGGGGATTCTTTCTCTTACCATAAACACTGACAACTTTTGTTTCTGTTATTTGCAAGGTGAGATTCTGCACAGATTGCAAGCTGACTTAGGTCATCTCAGTAACACAGATTAATCACGCAGGATCCAGCTGTGCATGTGGGCAGTTTCTACAGTCACTCGAGTTCTGTAAATGTAGCTGACAAGTTGATCAAAGAACAAGATTGCTGTGGAAACTGCTTCAAAAAGCTCTTGTACTTCAAATGAGGCAATGACATAAGCACTCTTTAAGGGTACAGGGAGTGGCTTGTGCTGTAACCAAATCCATCAATCAAACTGCACTTGAAAACAGACCTGAGGAAACAATACAAGCTTTTTCTTCCATAGTCATTGTTTGATTTTTTTTTTAAATTAACAAATTACATTTCATTTTCTTGCACTTCAGTTTTCCCCTAGCCAACCTGACGATAAGGACTTTGGCTGATTCCTCGTGTGTCAAGGTAGAGGATATCTTTCCTATCTGATTCTGTATTTGAGAAAGCAAACTAAATAGGGGGTTGAATAGGAAGATGACTTCAGCTGAACATCAGTTTACTACTGCTGTAGGCCCTCTCCACTGAAGAAGTGTCTCCTTTTGCAGACAACCTTACTTTCTGGAGTCCTCATGATTTGTCTGGCTCCTTGTTTGGTTAGAGGATGAATGGGTAGCTTGTCCAGGCAGCTCCAAGGAAGTAGCATAATTTAAGTGTTGACCAGACATCATTTGTCCAAATACTGAAGAATGCGTGAAACGTATGGCAAATGCATTAATGGGTAAGCAGTGAACAGAAGATAATAATACTCATTAAAAAGTCCTTAGTGCAAATAATTTATTGAGCTCTGTTTGCAGTAAATACAAAAGTTTAGATTCATGCATATATACATATGTTTATATATCAGCAACAATGTCTGTTCTTTCAAGATGCCTGTCTATTCACATGGTGTATGAGCCTATCCAGCAGGATAGCAGCAAGGATGCTGCATAAATTTTATATCACTGAATGGGTATTTTTGGGCACACTTCATTGTTTGCTAATTCCTACCTGTAGCAGGAATATATTTCAGAGCTCTCATTACTTCAAACATCAAGCGTAGACAAGAGCTGTTAAAATAAACTCTTTCTGATTTTCTTTGCTGGCTTAGAAAAGCAAGAATAAGCTACCAGGACACCTTGCTTGGGATCACATAGCTAAAAGCAATCTGCCAGCATCATCTGAGCTTGTTCACCCCTGGTGTTTGCATGCAGATAGACTTTGCTTTCAGCCTTTGAGGAGTAGTGCAAATAGGGCAGGCCTTCACAATGATGTTGACATTCCCTGGAAGAAACTCTCTGCCCATTGACTATGGCTGGGATTGCATGAAAAGGCACCAAAGGTGACAATAAAATGAACCTAGCTGGTCCCCCTAATGACTCTTCCATTGGGATTCATGAGACAGCATGGATTGAACTCTGCAAGGCTCTCATTTTACGTTGTCTTACAAGTGCGCTGATTTGGGACTGTAGCTGAACTTGCATCCTTTTCACCTTGTGCAAGCTGATGAAGATGGAGGTTACAGCACTGGATGAAACCTGAGTGTGGATGTGGGGGAGAGGAAAGGCTGTGCAGTCGCAAGACTGCCGCATCATATGACAAGGAATATGTGTGCAAAGCGAGGACGGGCTGGTGGCAGAAAAGGACAAAAGCCCTCAAGTTTGTGTAATAGATCTGCATGACTGTACCATTTGGTATCATGATGACCCCAGCTTTCCTGAGGAAAGCACCTACTTTTGAAGGAGTTGGCAATGGCCCTCATATTCTTGCAATGACTAGTTAACCTCTCAAACAACCTGGCTGAGATATTGGAATGAGTTTATCACCAGGTAGGGGTCACAAACGTTTAATTTCTCATTTGGTCTCTTACACACATGCACTTCCACACATAGTCATATACACACAACTACATAAAGAAACCGAACAGTGTTTTAGTTTTTCAAGAAAAAGAACTATAAAAAAAAAAGATAGCTTGAAGAATCATTTTCCCCTTGTCATCCTCCTCTGCCTTTTGATTGCCCACTACTACCTCTCGCTTTGCTAGAAAAATCACTATGGATCTATGCCCAACTAGACTGGGAGGATGGAGCAGGGAGGGAGAGAGTGGCACCCTTTCTTTTTCTGCAAGTTAGTTTTAGTCTATATCACCCATGGGACCTGGTTTAGTGCATGCTGCACGGATGGAGGTGAAATAGAAGAGAAAGAAGGTGGTAACAAGAAACTGAATGTGAGGGTGGACAGGATTGCATCTTTCTGGTGCAGTTCTGGCTTAAAATGATGATGAAATCTATGGCTTATCTGCAATATATTATCTCAGGAAATTTTGCATCCTATTCTACTCTTCGGACTACATTTATGGGATGAGAGTGAAAAATAAAGCTTCTCATAGGAAACTAAACTCTATGCAGAAATCATTTCCATACATCCATGCATCCAACCATTGCTATCATTACTGTGTAATCTGAATTCATCTCACTGCTATCTAACTCACATTTCTCAATGGACTTTAGCATTATTCTTTTTTTTTTTCCTTTCTTATGCAAATAGAAAGTAGTCAGATTCTGTGATGAGTTACAGATAAGTAGACAGACAATGGCATGGGTCTTTGCAATTTTTTTCTCAGCTGTTGTTACGCACTTCATGTGGAAAAACAAAGGTGGTGGTAGAAGGGGAGGAGCAAGAAGAGATGTTGATCCCAGCATTTCAGCAATGCCCTTGAATTCTTGTTTAACCTGTTCACCTGTAATTGTAGCTTATCAGAAGCACATCAGAAGCCTCAGGTAGAAATACAGACAGATCACTGGGCTTAAAAAAATGAAGCCATGAACTCCTGAAGTGCACAAGACCAGAACCAAGACTGTGCTTTGCTGAGAACAGGGTGAAATGCATTAGGTTTTCTGTAACAGAGAGATAAATCCTCAAAATGTCTTGGGAACCTTCAGTATGCTGCTCTTCTCAGCTCAAATGCTTGTTTCTTAAAGTGGAAAATAAACTAATTCTCTGTCTGCGCCCACTCCTCTGGCTTGTGGCTATAAATGCCTGCCAGGACAAACAACTAGACCCTAACCCCCAGTTTTGTGAATTTAGGCTCATCAGTGCATTTGAGGATCTGGGCCTCAGCATGAACTCAGAAGACAGATAGGCTTTCAGAGTATTTGCTCAAAACAACATGGTGTTTCACAGGGGTACCCTCAAACAACTTCAGTGATTCCTGATTAGAGAGGTGTTTTGAGATGACCACATACCTCTGCTAATGCTTAAGAAATTTGGTCATATGGTCAAAATGAGTACTATTCATTTAATAATTTATTTAATCTGGAAGCATCATGAAGGGTGTGAGCGTTAGGAATTCAGGAAACTTCCCACAAAGCATTCAATGTCTCTTCTTAGAGCACTGGAAGGGAAAGTGCGTGATGCAAGACAGAACAGATGGCCTTTCAAACCTGCTGCAAACCTGACATGATGTAGAACAGTAGATTTGTGTTTTCTGAACAGGGAAATCTGCTGGAAATATGAAAAATTCTGGAACTCTCTCAAACAATTCTCATTTCTCCATCAAGTGTTTATTTACAGAGGTAGTGCTCCAGGGATAGACCATTCACAGAAACAAACAAAAGTAATTTGTATCATGTGAGCAGAAGGTAGCCCTATGACTTCTCACACTTCCTTGATTGTCTTGCAGAGTTTTAAAGTAATAAGCTGTATGTGAAAGGCAGAACATTCACATTATGTGTGCTGTAGATTTCAATGTGCCAAGACAGTGGTGTGCAGCAATGTAAATCTTCAAGACACTAAGAACTTGTCCCCGATTCTTCAGTGACACGTATTATTCAAACCATGAAAGGAACATGACTTCGGTTTGTTATCTGAAGACAAGATCTCTTAAGACTGCTTGTCTTATCAAACCAGAAATTGAAGTCCCTCAAAACCATATAAAACACTATACAAAATTAATCCTGATTGAGTCTGAACTAAAATGAAATTTTGAACTATATCCTCAAAGTGATTCAGTTAAGAACTGTGATTGAAGCACCCCTTCTTTCCATAATTGTTCTCTATCTAAATCAAATTGTAATACTCAGGTTGGAACCAGAGACTGCATTTGAACAACTGGAAGCAGACGTCTTTTTGGACAAGCCTGAAACCATAGAGTAGAACATTAATTTCCAAAATTTTAAATCTTACACACAAAATGAGAAGAAAATTCACACAAAAGTTTACAGAAATATTATTTCATTAATTAATGTTTAGAAAATTTCATATTACCACTAAACTGTAACAACTCTGCTTGCAGTTTATTAGGCTGTACTTCAGTGCATCACAGTGATGCACTCTCAGATTTAAACGTTTTGTATGTTGATCCTCACCATTTCCAAGCTTTAAAGAAATGTATCCTATACTTTGTTTACATAATCTGGAAACATGCACATTTTCACAATACTGTGCTGCCTGTTTGGCTGAAAACTGTGAGTTTTACCAAAATGCTGTTTGCAACAGGGTGACAAAGCTCAGGTTTGACAAAAGGAGCCTGAAGCTTCATTTTCTATCCTGCCTAAAATGACAAAATGCATAGATTTACCAGGAAGGCACAGAGATTTCAGAATTGGTAGCTCCCATCCAAGTAGCACTGCTTGGGTTAGCAAACATGGCTTTCATGGGGTCGCAGGAGACACCCTGCAGCTCCCCACCTCCTCTTTCAGTTCAGTGTCCAGCCCTGCGCTAAACTTTGATAAGGAGCAGATTATTTCTGGACCTTTAAACGCCAGAGATATCACCTGGGTGTGGTACTACAGCAGTTCATGTTTAATACCATCATGACCTTGTATATAATAACTGCATTAAGATACGTGGTAAGTATGCACAAAGTCCAGCAGGTACATGCTCCAAGAAATGTTTTCTCTGATTCTTGATAAATAAAGGTTGGTCATTCACTCAGGTTATCTGCTTTTACCCTTCTTCTGCCCTCTGAGACTTATTGAGTGGCCAAAACTTGCAACATGGTGGTTGCCTGGGGAATTATAATTGCTAGCAGATTAATTTTAAATTTTTAAACCTTATTTACAAATGTTAAATTTTTAAGCGTTATTCAAAATTAAGACCCTGAGGATGAAGAAAAAGGGTAAAGATCCTTCAGTTTTGCCAAATGTCTATATCTTCCCATTGTGTTTCTTTTTTCATTAGCTGATACTCTAGCAAACTGGATGTTTCGTTATGAGCATCAAGAATCTAATCCAATTTCCACAAAAGGCAATGAAAAAAAATCCTTCTGTTTTTCATGAGGCTCAGATTCTGCACCAATTGTGTTTTCTTTCTCAGCCAGGCAGATATATGAACAAAATACTGCAGATGTGGTTTTGATTGTCATTAGGTGTTCTTTAGATCATTTTATTCCTCTGATAAGCCCAATTATATCATTAAAACATATTTACTCCAGGTTTTGGATACCTTTTCATCTCCATTTTGTAATCCTAAAAATTGTTCTCCTTGAGAAAAAAATAAAAAGACATATTTTAGTGCTGTGGAGTTATTTTATATTGCAGGAAAAAAAATACAATAGCAACACAGTGTCAGGGACAAAACATTTCTGCTTCTGAAACATGGAAGAAATTTGTTTTTCAAGACACTCTGCCCCTTCTTGTAGCTAAAATTTAAATATCTAGTGTCTTTAGTATTATCTTCTCTCTTGTCTCTTAGCTAGTCTCCATGTCCTCCGTTTTTCAGTCAGTGTCAAGAAGGAAGCCCTTTCCTGCTCTTGACACAGTGCAGCTGACCTCTTAGAAATCTACTTATGGATGAGGGAAATCAGGTTCTGGAATTGCCTCTTCTTCACCATTAACTCTGAAGTGAGCTAAAACAACTGATACAGATGACAGCATTTGTAGATATCTTGCTTAGGTCAGATGTTGACCCCCCGGGCTGTTGCTCTGACAGAAGAAAGACAAAATCTGGTCTTAAAGAAAGATTGAAATAAAGTTATAGCTAGAAGCAAGATAGAAGAGATGCTTCTCTGAAAAACACGCAACTCCAACAATGGCAGTTCAACTCACATGATTATTGCTGAAGATTGCAAAATGAAAGAAGATGCTTGTTTGATTGGAAAAGGCTTCTCAGTTGCTTACCCTTCATGATGAATCTCTACACATTTATAAGCTTGTGTAAACCCCATCAAATATTTTTATGATTGTAATTCACAGTTCTTTTGCCAGAGAACTAGTTTTCCTTTTTGAATAATTAGAAACTCTTTTTGTCACTGTGCTTGAATGGAAGATGAGTACAGCTACATCACTGTGCAATACCTCAGGAAGTAATGTTTTGGCTTTTTGTTTTTCAATTTTATGACATCTTTCATGTTATATGTTTGTATGTTGGGCTTACATTTCCTGTAATTTGAATAATTTTCTTCATTCTCAGCTGCCATTTTGAACATTAGTCTGCCGAGGAGTAGGTAAACTAACATCTAAGTAAGTTGAGTTTCTGAAGCTACAGAACACAAACACGAACACGAACAGAATCATACTGAATGTATCTGTACATAATTTTTCCGTTTTCTCCAACTTTTTTTCACCTTCACCTGCATCTTTAGACTGATCTAAATGCTTCTGTATTTTGAAATTCGGTGGGCAGAAGTATGTGCATATATCTCATAAACAAGAGGCTTATATGTACACCTCAAGCAACTATGAAAAGATGAGGCTAGTGTGTTTGGAGCTTGGGTACCATCAGACATTCTCTTTTTGTCACTTTATTGGTCTTCTCTCATGCAAAGAAACAAAACATGTTAAAATTTTCATAGCAAGGCAAAACAGCTTTTCTTTTTTTGGTTATGTATGTTTGCTGCCTCTGTGTGGCAAGAGCCAAATTCCTGTCCCAGGTCCCTGTTTGGAAACGGATGTTTGCCATGGAGCCTCCCTGATTAGGCTGTGCAAGGAACCCCTGCTGCGTATGGTACAGGAATGCACCAGTGGTTGGGTGATTACTGCAGTGGTTTCCTCTATGGTCTTCTTCATTGTTCCTTCTTGGTCTGGAAAAAAAAAAGTGTTTTTCATCCAAACCTCTCTTCCCTTTAAATCCTTCACTCTTTTCTTAACGACCTACAGATCACATTCAGACTCCTTGTACTGGATTGAAAGACTTTCTGTAACTCTCCAGACTGCAACTTCAAGTGCCTCTTGTGCTTATTCACAGTATGTCACAATGACTGGGTCCCTGATCTGATTGTGGGTGACCTCTTCTTCCTGTCCCTTACTTCTTTGTACAGGAAGGGCTTTTGAAGCCTTCCTCACAAAGGTATTGTCCCCCTCTCTTTCCACCACCCAGTAAAGCTTGCTTTTATTGTGATGAGGTCCAAGTTTATTTAAAGATATTAGTGACAGACTCAAGCAGTTATCTTTTGAAGTGAAGACTGTGGTTTTCATAGTCCCTTAGGCCATAATGACCATGCTGCTTGTTCTCATTGTAGCAGCACATCTAAATTTAGATTGTAAATTCTTTGCCCATTAGATTGCCTATTTGCTGTGCCAAGTGTAGAGCACAGTTTAGGCCCTGCATATTTTGGCTATGGTTTAGGATTACTTACAGCTGGGGTGGCATGCTATTGCTAGCCTGCTGACCAGGCTTTCATGAAGGATGAGGTCTGTGCTATACTTTGTTTTGATTTCATTCCTGGGTGCAAATTAAGGTATTGCCTTTTTGACAGTTAAACCGAATGTGGAAATGGCTCCTTAAAGGCTACCTTTTTGCTTGTGTGAGACCATGGAAATAGAGGAGAGCTGCATCATATGAACCCCTCATTTTCTATGCAAAAATGTTTCTGGAAGGATAATTTCCACAGAAAGAGCTCAGCTCCAGAGCTCCCTTTCCTCTCACCTTGAACCAGCCAACCTGCAGAATAACAGGTAGCCAGTTATGTTTCCTCCAGTGTTTGAAGGAAAAGGTCTGGTGTCTGCAAAGCTGAAAGTAAGTTAAGTGTGTATGCTTTGAGGGCAGGGTAAGCAAGTATAGCTGGTGCTGAACAAGGAGAATTTTCTGGATCAACTGATCAGGTATGCATTTGTCTAGATCATTTTATAAAGAGAAACAGAAGAGCAAAGTATTATGTAAAATACATATTAAAAAGCAGCACTCAAGATAAATTCTGACTGCTGTGCTTAGCATAACCACAAGCTTTTCATTGCATTCCTCCATTTGCTGGCAAATAACATTAGGCTCATATTGCATCCAGGACTTTTCAGAGTTAATCAATATTAAAAAATAAAATCATTTGAGGCCTAATATAATGAAGGTACAGTTTAATTAATTTAAAAAACAAATCCAGGTAATTTTTTGTTTAAAAATATCAAAGTAAAACTTTTGAACTTAAATAAACATATTCCTTTATTTTTTTCCCAGCTGAAACAATTTCATGAGTTTCCTGGGAATTTCCATGCAATTTTGCCTGATCCAACCCCCCTGTTTCTTGGAGAATAACGTACACTGACAAAAAGGTTTCCAATTCTTTCCATATTTAGAAAAGTGAAAGTGAAAAATCGTTATCTGTCTGTAGGACTGGGACCTCTTGCCCTTCCAAATGTGTGGCTGTTGAGGGCGTAACTGGGCATGTCTGCCAACAGCAGCAAAAAACATGTAATGAGCCTCACGGACACTGATAAAATTTTTCTACAGTTTTGACTAGCTGGTGCCAAGTAGTTGTTTGCTAGGATGCCTGCCTTATCCAGGGTTCTTCATCACCCTTGGACTTGCCTCTGATGATTCCACTCTCCTCGCTCCTTCCTGATTCCTTCTCTTTCTCCCTCCTTTGCTTTGTCTTTCCCTTTTGCTTATCACATTCCTGCCCCTGCCTCCAGTGAAAGCCAGGCTGTGAAAGTACCATCATGGCTGCTGCCATGGAATTTCTGTGTTTCATCTCCTTTCCCTAGTTTTTGGCTCTCTTGTCTGTTTTGACTGTAAGCAATTCAGGGTGTGGACTGTCTCCTCCTCATCCACACGGTGCCTAGGACAGATCTCCGTTCCCAGGTGATCCTTAACAACACGAATAATCAGCATGCAAATAGAATGGACAACAATTTTATATTCTTATCTAGATAGCAGATGGTACAGAAGCACAATTCTTGCCCCAAACCTCTCCCTATATGAAGCAAAATAATTCTGTCCTCCTATAGTGGGTTCCTGCTGTGCCTGTTTTACTCTAAGCATGTTTTGCATTCTTATCTTTCACAGGCAGCCGTATGTGGCTACATAGCGACTTTTCTAGCACAGTAATTTCTCACTCTTATTTTTCTTTCCTTTCTCCCAGAGACTCAATTCAAATTTCTCAATCTCCATATCCGCAGCCTTATATAAATTCTCTCTTCTATCCTACTCTGCAAACCTAATTAACAGCAGAGTCCTGCAAGAAGTCAGAACACGTAAAAGCTGGGGTAGGTCTTGCACTGCAATTTCTTTTTAAGCAGTGACAAAACCAAGTTGATAGAGGTATTCAGTGTATCCTGCAGTGTTTCTTTATCTCCTGCAAGGGTAGTCTCACACAGCTACTTGCCATGATTTCTCTGACTCACCCAGCAAAGCTGGGATTGGGACAAATTGAAACGAGCACAGTTTCCAAGCTCTAAGCCTAATGTCCTACCTAGTTCCAAGCCTGTGCTAAAGGGGTTTGCTTATATTCTTCCCCCTTAATCCGCAAAGTCTCTTATATAAAATACTTTCCTAGATCACTCAAACATCATTTCATGATGATTCGATGGTCCGTCTTTAATAAGCTTTTGGCACTGTTCAGTGACCGCTTGGAAATTTGAGGAGCTCAAGTTTAAGGTGCACTGTAAAAGTGTATGAGGGAAAATAGTTTTTCAGGGCCCATCATTTATAGCTCAGCAAAGATCAAGCATGAAAATAGTACAGTCTCAATTAGCTGCTGGTCTGGATGATACTGGCAAGCTGTAAACTGTAAATAAAAACCGTCTGTGTTTTGCTGGACTGTGAACAGTCTGTTTTGAGCAGCCAAGGAATGGCTTAAGCTGGCTGTCAGAGGCTCAGAAAAGCCCCAGTCTGCATGACAGGCAGCTGCCCTGCTCAGCTGTCGGCAGTTACCTAATAGTTTGGGGTTTGGTTTTCTTTTTCTTTTAAATCAACTTGCAACAAACTTCAGGTTACCTTAAACTGAGGTCAGTCTGAGGCTAGGTGGGTGATACGTATGTGTGATACTAAAAATATCTAAAGGGTTCTGACTACTTTAACTCCTGTCAATCTAGTTACAGACCTTAATATAAGATAGGAACTATTCTGGTCCCACAAATCTTTACTCTTCCTAGCAATAGGATAAGAACAGCCCTCTCAGCTATTTCTTTTAGATCCTGGATTTTTTTTTAGTACCAGTAACCAACACATGGTGTTCATTTCTCTCCCAAAGTGGAACCACCAGAGCTGAATGCGAAAACAAATGAAACACGTTTTTGCTCCTGGGCAAGGAAACCTGCTGCTCTTAAAATAAAATTAAAAAAAAAGAATTAAAAGGAGAGGCGGGGGAGGAGATTGTCTCACTTTACTACATGTTTCTAAGGGCCATTTCCAAATTTAGTCTTCCAAAGAAGGGACAAATACCACCTGCAAGCTCTTGGCATGATGTAATCTGCTGCAGCAAGGTCTCCAGGCCTTGTAACTGTGTAACTGATTTTCTCAGAACTTTGTCAAAACCTCTTGTCCAAGAACTTTCTGGAGCAGAGCTGATCTGATAAGAAGATTTTAACTGAACATTAGAAAAAATTGATATAAAAATTACTCATGAGCATCAGTTGGTTTAATTAAATTTCTGCTCTGGAAAAACATTAGGAGAATGTTCTTAAACTGCTAAAATACTTGTGTCAAAATATTTTTCTAGCTTTAGCTTCATTTAGAATGTTTAGATTTACCGAATCAAAACTTTTTTTCTAACCTCACAGAAGTAGTTACATGTTCCACTTTTGGATGAGGAAAGCTATTCAAATTAGAATGTTCTTGTAGAAGTATTTAGTGTGAAATGGCTTTTTAGGTGATAGCCTTTCATTTTGGAAATCTGCCAACTCTACTCTCTCTCTGTGAAATGATCAGGTGTTAATCAACATTACCCTTTAGCTATGGAGTTCTCTGTTATAACTGCCTGGGGGTGGTATTGTTTGCACAGGTGCCCCAGCTGGGGAACTGAATTAATATCCATTTTCTTTGGCTAAAAGGCTTGTTTTTCGTGTCTTGCCTGTCTTTTTGCAAACATAAATGCATGATCTTGGACTTGGATTTACAATTAGCTCTTTTCACACAACAGGTTTTACTTCCTGCTGATGCTGGTTCATTAATATGCAGATACATTTTCATTCCTTCACCTAAGGTCCTGATCCTTTCTCCATTGAAGTAATGAAATGTCTTGCCATTAATATCAGTGGAAGCAGTGTTTGGCCCTACAGCAGTACTCCCCTTTTCCTGAAGAAGTTGCTGGGTTTCCCAAAATTAGTGATTTGGCAGCAGATTGCTCACCATTAAACACAATGTTAAGGTGTGCATCTTTACCTAGTCCATAGTTCTCAGTGTTCTCAGTCGCACTGAGTATACTCTCCCAGTTGATAGTACTCTTAGTCCCCAGTCTTGTACTGTCTTTTTCACTAGAATTTGGATACATAGATCTGAACTGCAAATGTTTCCTGTCAGATTATCTGCCTGCCTACAAGCCAGCCACCAACTGCTTAATACCCTGGTTCATTTTTTTTCCTATGAACAAAGAGTTTTCAAAAACAGATCCCTTTTTTCTCTCCTTACAAGTCTTTGTTTCTTTCTTGTATTTCTGGAAGTCTTTTAGGTTAAGGGCAAACTGGGGAGATCAGCTTTCTATTTAGCTGAAGGTGGAAAGGGTGATTTGTACTATAGGGCATAAACAGACTCTATGACATATCATGTCCCCAGTAAACTTAGGAGGCATTTCTAAGTGTTAGGTCTCTTATTAAAAAATTATACCAATTTGCCCTGACATTGAGCCTAATTAAACCAAATGTTACTGGGACTTCACTGAGATTTGGCTCAAACTGCGAAAGGAGTCCAGTTTCACAGAGTGAGTATCTGCTGCCTTTTCCAGGGTATTTGGTCCTGCTTCTAAATGAAATGAAGCATACTTAAGCATATTACCCAGGAACAGAAACATATCCTAACCAATTCTGTGAAGGATATATAGGGTACATATTTCAGTATTTATTTTTTCTTTCTAGCCAACTTTCAGATTGTTTAAAACATTGAAATGAAAATAATTTCCTTGAAATAAAGAGATCTTGTTCAATCATACCTTTCCCAGAGCCACAAGAAATGGCTGTTTTCTGCTGTAGCAAAGACTCCCTTCAAGAACACCATGCAAATATAGGAAGCCTTAAATACATGAGCATTTGGCATACAAATGATTCTCTCTTCTGCCTGTACCTGTTTAACTTTACCTACATTCAGTTTTGACCAGCTTCCTTCTGTGAAGATGATAATGAAAGAGCATCTGAGAATGGAAGAAGCTGGTAGTTTCTTGTTTTATAGCATGAAGAATATCAACCCACAAGGACAGACTTTTTCTACAGCTTCTCTAGAAATCCACTTTAAAATGGCAGCTGGGAAAACTGGGTGGGATATATGTAAAGCTGACCTTGGTCTACCTTAATCAGGCTACGTATCTGTGGGTGATGGAGTCTGTGAAGATTAAGGTAGAGTGACCATCTTACGTCTTTCACCACCTTGCTGGAGACCATTTCTCACACTTTGCTGGGAATGCCTGAGTTTTGGGAGTGAGAGAGAAAGAGGCGGGGTGAAGGGACAGGAACATGGGGGAGGCTTGGAGCACAGCATCCAGCCTCTGTCGTCAGTCTTGTTGATTGCATGGATATCACTGAATAATTTTTATTCAGGTAAGATTTTCCTGCTTTAGATGCGAAGGGAACAAAATGGCTTCTCCATGTCTTTCCTATCCCCTGGATAAAATGAACATGAATAAGGGCATAGGACAATTGGCAAACTGGACTGATGTGTAGTGGTTGGACAAACTGATTTCTGGAGGCAGAACTTAAATGAAGATAGCCAGCATTTACTTGTCTCTGAGTTTTGCAGGGTTTTTGAGCTTCTGTTAACTCCTTTATAAGTTGGTATTTGTAATCGCTTTAAGATACTGCATTTAAGAGTTGTGGTTTTTGAAATTGTTTCAAAGGGGAGAGCTTTCTGGGATGCTACTGGATACAAAGTAAATGATGCAGAGCTGAATTCCTTACCTCCTTCTTTGCTGCACCTTTCTAGTGACACACGAAGCCACAGGCATGCACAGCTCATAGGTCCTGCATGCCAGCTGCCACTCCCTCCACACTTGCCTGTTTCTCCCTCCTTCTTCTGTCCCATCCTCCAGCAGCTCCATCCCTCCTTCCTCATTTTACTTCACAAACTCTTGCCTCTCACTCGTCAGACGAAGTGGTTCTTACCTCTCACCTGAACCCCATAATCATAAATCATTAATAACAAGACTTCTACACGAACAGAAGTCTGGTGAGGATGCTTATTATTTAGATGACAGAGAGAGTGTTTCCTGTTTATCTGGTTCTGTTCTTACAAAGTATGCTGCTCCAAATAAGTGCTTTGGCTGAAGCCTCAGCTTTCATAAAGGATCAGCCTGATTTTACCAAGGTGAGCCCACATCCTGGAACCTTCAATTGCACTTTAATATTCTGGAAGCTATTTTCTTGCTCACAAAAACTTTATTTTGCAATGTTATGGTGTAGGCATGCGATGCGATTGCCACATGCTCTTTTGTTGTTATGTCACTGTGTTTCAAAGTGACATGCTAGCATTTGCAAAGCAAGAATTGCAACCCAAAATAAGAGAATTGGGAAGATTTTGTTTGTTTTTAACCAAGCCTGGGGAATCAAAAACAAATCAGCAGTTAAAACATATCACAAAAGTCTTTAAACAGAATTTGAACAAAGTGTTTTTCATTAGTCATTCTTCTGTTACTAAGCTGCATCATAATTATGGCTTATACATAGGAAGCTTGTTAATTGCTTTTATATTGAAATCTCTAATTAAATATTTTGCTTAACTAAATAATAGATTAAAAATGGTATGAAAGGACATGACGTGAATAGCTGACTGGTGATGGGGAAGATGCCTTGGGAGAGCGGTGTGTGATAGTATGCAGCCTCTCTGCAGTAAGTGTGCAAGGGACTGATCTATTTCAGTATAATCCCACCACCCCCCAAAAAAATTCTGCACAGAAATAGTCTTCTATCACTGATGCAACTTTTATTTATCTATTTCTTATTCTAACATTGCTGCTCCTCAGTAGCCAAGCTGGAACACATAGAGCATCCTTTTTACTCTTTGCATAGGGAGTCCCTCTGTTATACCACGTGCAGACAGTGCGGGATGCCTCAGAGGGGTTCTCCCTTTCCTAGTGACAACTTGATTTGCTTGCTATCAATGAAAACGGCTTTATTTTTAAGCACTGCTTACATCAGGTCTGGGCTATTTCTAGAGCCTTACAAGCAAGGATGAGCAATTTCCTTTCTGGTAATCTGACTGGGCTCCTAAATCTAAGATTAACAATCTTCCTGCCTTAAATGGTCTTAGTGTCTTTTATATTAAATGAACAATCTAGCAACAGCATTACTTTCAAGAATACACATCCAGATGATGAAGTTTAATTATTCTGTTAATCATTTTAAGGAAAACACTGTATAAGGTGTTATGATTTCTTCATTTGTTCACTGTTATCCGTCATAAAGATATAACAATTTATTCTAGTTATGCACAATTGTTTTAATTTAAAGATTAATATATTGCAAAGTGTATTGAATTGCATATGGGCTGGTACATTAAAAGGATTTGCAGTTAAAACATCTGAAATGTATCAGAAGCTGGAGCCAGAGCTTCACAGCTCAGCGACCAAGTTGCTCCAAACAAATGAATTGGATCACTTCACTCATTCAGATACAGGCAGCAAAATAATGTGTTTTCAGGTTGCTGTTTGCATCACTGCCATGGACTCTATCAATACAGACTAAAATGCCACGTTAGCAATCCAGCTATTTTCATCAATATCACCTTGCAATGACAGTGCTTGGATGACTTAAGCCAATGTACACAGGCATATGCAAAGAGTGTGCTGTATTGGAAACAGCTTTGAAGACTGTGTAAGCTATATTTCCAGGTCCTTCATAGTTTTTGAAAGAAGATTTGTGACACAATCACCTTGGTGTTTGCCATTGTCATCTGTAGTTTGTGCACATCCATGTACACAAGTATTCAAACGGGCACTCCTCCCAACAGCAGATTGGTAGGGGAAGAGGAATCTCAGGGTCCAGCATTGCAATGTTATCATCAGAGCTGTTTTTGCCACTGCATCAAGTGTCAGTAGGACTGATCCTGAGACAATGGACACAGACACAACAGAAACAGATACTTCAGGAAATTTTTCTGCATTTTATATTGCCTTGTGCTGCGCAGTCCTTTCAAATGCCAGCTTCTCTGCTTGATAAGGGCATATCATGACAATTAAAACCACACAACATCTTATAAGCCACTAGATTTTAATCTTTTGTAGAAAAAGTTAGAAGAAGACAATATAATTCATAGGAAAGTGAGTCAGCCTAATTTCCTGACCAAATTCTATTTAGAGTTATTAGTTTTCTTTTGTCTGCCTTCCCCTGTATTTTTGGAGACACGGTAGTTTACATTCAAACTCACAGTACTCTGTCATGCTGCACAGGTGACTATACCAAAGTTGTGGGAAGAACATTTCTTGCTTGTTAAATCATTCTGGAGTCATGGATTAGTCTTTACGTAAAAAGTGCGGTATAAATATAGATTTCAAGGGAAATGCATTATTCTTTATCACTTTCATTATTTTATGTTTCCTCATTTCTCTTGGAAATGAATACTTTGAAATATGTCAAATATTTCTAGTTCTGCTTCTTTAACAACAAGAACTAAACTTAGTAATATCCAGAAGGATCTGAGTTGACATGTGAGCTTTGGTTTAAACCTAAGTGGTTTAGGTCTTTCAGGCAGTGACTGGTGGGTGGAGTTTCTGAAGAACCTCTGAGTCACAAGCGCTTTAAAGTCATACTGACTTGGCCAAGTAATAGCATTTATCAAGGCAATGTCATATTAGTGGTGGTAGTGTGACTTTTTTATAAGTATACCCTAGAACTCCTATCAAAAGTCTGACAAAACAGGAACATGTTAATTTTACAGTAATAAAAATAATTATATTTAACAAGAAAACTCTCAGTCTCTCTTTACCTATAAAGCATAAGGAGATTTTCTTCATGATCCGATGACAGATTGTCCTTGAATCCTACATCATAAACAAAAAGTGGCAGCAGGGGAATCTCCAAAGGACGAGCCACTCTTCTGAGATGAACTGAATATATATTACCTATGTCGGAGTCACTCAGTGCAATACTTAGAGAGTCTTAATACATCATTATAGTATGCTACAGGTCTGATGTCTCATGCAGTAATAGCAGCGTAGAGAGCTGTAGCTAACCTCACCTTCATGCACTCAAGGCATAGTCACTGTACATAGAAGTAGTACCATGGTGCTGTTAGGTCTTTGCTGACATTTCTCCCCCATGGCAGCCCCACTAATGGGCAGGAAAGGGGTAATGGGTGACCCTGAATCAGTGCATCCCCTGGCAGTCCTGGAGGAGCCCTCCCCTGCCAGATGCTGCCAGGGAAGATGGTGCATGCCACCCTGCTGGGCTCTTCCAGGCAGGCTCTCTTCCCCTGGGATTTTCTGCCAGACTCCACACTGGCAAGAGTCAGCAGGAACCTACATAAATTTGTTTTCAGATATTTACAGGCCGCAGGTTGCTTTGGTAACATGGTTAAATCCCAGCCTGGGTCTGTTTGATTTCATATGTGTGGCCATTTTATTAGAGGACCAGGGTCTCTTTTCCCAGCATGCTTATTCTGCTGTTTACGTAGGACCATGGTCAAACAATGCAGGCAGACAAGGACTTTTTCATCATCATCACTCACAGGAGCTATGCCATTGCCTCGTTTTTTTTATTTTCCTCAGCAACACAGCCAAATTACCAAGTCCTAGAGCATGTTCTCATTCTCCCTCTCTCACAGCGAGTGTATGCCAGCCACGTACCCCTTGCATGAGATGTTCCATAGGACATAACTCAGCTCTGACTATGCCCTGCAGAGCCCAGCCCAGCTCCTCTGCAAACTTGTCAGATTTTCCATGTGCGGCAGAAGCCTGACTTTACTCCAGCTGCCTCAGGTGATCAATACACTGACAACAGTTATTACAGATGCAAGATCACGTGATGAGACGTAGAGTCTCATCAGACACATCTGGAGCAAATTAAAGAGTTTCTGCTCCTTGCTTTGCTTCTCCACAGTCACCATCTTATTCAGAATATAAGAACAGCAACAAACGCAGCGGGGAGCAGACAAGGACTCATCCCTTTCATTTTGAAAAAGGATCATGTCATTGTCATTTAGACTTAAGCGTCATTGTGAGCGGAAGTATTAGAGGATTAGTGAGTAATTTATACCCAGTTATACCTCCAAACATCAGGGTGGCTTTCATTGCAGCTCGGGGTCATTGCTCCCATGTGTGTGGAGAGAAGGGGATTGCCCAGTGTGACCGTAACACCAAGAAAGGGGTTAGTTAACGATTTATTTCCACTGAATTAACAGACTAAGGGAATCCTGTGTCTGAATAACATGGCTTACTTGTAGTGACAGTAAATCCTAGGTTAATGTGTTGTTCTCCCTTCCACCTTTCCCTCTATTTCTTACCCTTACAAAAAGAAAAATAGTCTCCTCCTTCTCAAATAGTCTCCTCCTTCTCAAGTAAGATATTGAACATGGCTGTCTAGAAACCTTGTTTTATCTGGGAATGCATGATATATGCAAGAGAAAGCCAAAATCCTAAAGCTCATAGAAGACAGCAGGAGCAGAACTTGGAAAAGAGCCATGTAAGTCTTTCAAGTATTGTTCTGAAGGTAGATGTGGTGTATTTGTTTTACGTCAGAAGCTGAGATGGAGCAACATCACAAATTCAGTTCTGTTTTATGCTGCATTCTTGAATGCAGTCTAGTGCCAGACAGCTTAAGCTCAGTCTTTAATCTCCATTAAAAATGACTGCAACAAAAAGAAAAAAAAAAAAAAAGTTTTTTGGAAGTGCTTTTGTGGGGGGAGGTTTTATGAACTATTTTGATTGCTGAGCATTGAGGCACAGCAGACTTGTGTTCCAACCCATCAGTTTCAAAAGCAGCAGCAATGCAAACCATGTCATACCGCTTGTGAGCATATAAGGTATTAACTGACTACAGGCATTATAGGAGTTGGATGGTACTTAATGGCTTTGAGTCCCTGTTAAGATCTGGTGAGGTAAAAGTGCTGCTTTTGGAAAGAATCTGGCTTAAATGGTCTCATTTAATAACCCTAAGTTTTTAGCTGTCTACCAAAACCCTGCTCTGTAGTGTGCATCTCTGTTTTGTACAAGATTACAGCGTGATAACTACATCATGGGAAACTGAGCAGTCCATGGGTAGGAGAAGACTGCGTCACCTTCCTCACCCTCCCCAGTACCTTCTGTGAGTAAGCTGGGACCCTTAACCACCTCCCTTGTTAAGCTGCAGAGGAACGCAGTGGGGTGGTCTCACCCCACTAGCCTGCTGTGACTGATGGGTGTGAGATGGGGTCTGTGCCCCAGTGCATGCCCCAGTGTGGCCAGGTCACCATAGCAATGACGGGCTGCTGGGGAAAATGTGTCACTGCAGGCTTTACCATGGAAGGGCTGAGCACCTTGGAGGAGCCTACCCAGGAGAAGAAAGTAAGGCTGAAAACTGAACTTAGTTCAGTTACTTATAATAGGATATAAAACTTGTGGCTGGTATACAGAAAGAGTCCTTGATCTTTCAGTAATGTCTCTTAAAAGAGGAATTCAAGTTGCACATACAGATCTGTAAGCTATCCATTATTACCTAGCAATCTCTTTTCTTCCAGCTGTATAATATGGCTATAAAGATTTATTTGGGTTCTGAAGCCCAGAATCCTTTGGAAACCAAATAAGCCTCTGTTTCAGTTGTGGTTGGAAAAAAATTTCTCTCTCCTCTTTATTTCTCCCTCCTAGTTTCATGCTTCTCTACTTTCAGGTTGTATCCAATGCAGCACCATATGCAAACACCACTTCTTCCTCCTATTTCAGGAAGAAATAAAAAGCAACGAGACTTCCACCATGGTCTGGAGATCTGATTGGTGCAAGAGTTTAAGAAAATTCTGAAATCATTGCTGGGGTAGGGAGGTATCCAAACACACTCAAACACTTGTCTGTCCATGATGAATTTTGCACATCATACTTCTGCCAATGGAAAGCAAGGTAGTGTGCGTCACCACCTTGCACAGGAGCCTGTTTATAGCTGTGATTAGCAGGGAAATGTGCTGAAACTGTTGCCTAGATCCTCAAAAGGATTTTGGGGTCACAAGCCTTGTGCCTTTAGCAGGGCTCTAAAACCTACTTTAGGTATACAGACTCTCTCTGCGTTGTATGGAGAAGGTCAAATAACTCAGAAAAATATGCAGAAAGGGAGACAGGCTAGGAATTTGGAGGTACAGAAGTCAGGGTTCATCTCAATGTACCTAGCTTCTTTCCCTGGCTGCCCATCCACCTTTCTCCTTCACACCATGACCTGTGAATGGTGGAGGACATTTTGCTGACACTCTGGCAGAAGACTGGGATGGAACGGGCTGCATTCCAGTAGGCAGGGGGAGCTTACCCCATGCATCTCTGAGAAGCAGCTGTGGGCTGAAGGCCACTGTGCCTGCACATCACACTGCTTTCAACAGGCACGGCAGAGCCTTCCTCTGAGCTCCTTTTTTAAAGGAGTTGACTTGAGAAAATAAACAATTACAAGAGGATTAATCTCCAGCTGGGTGGAGGTTAGCAGCCAGTCGGATTTGTGCTGTATTAAACGAGCTCTAAGCAAGCAGGTCAGGATGACTCCCTCAGGTGACAGAGGTGCCATGGAAGAAAGCTGAGTGCATTTAAATCCCTTGAATTGCCAGTACAGAAGTCTCATCTGCGAGACACGAGGCAGGAATGAGTGTACTGGTACACCTGCTCAGAGGTCAGGTAAATCCTGGGCACAACAAATCACCTGGCACGGTGGAGAGGTGCCTTCAATGTTAAATTGCACCAGGGAAAAGCCCTCTTCTTCTGTTGCATGACCCCATATACCAAGTGTGTCATTTACGATGTATAAAGTCATGCTGCCATTACATTTGCTTGAAATTGAGAGGTCTTTTATTATTATTTCATGTATTTTGCATTCTTTTCTTTTACTTTATTTTATATTTATTTTTGTGTTATCTCATTTTTTATATTGCTGCTGTAGCAAATCTTGCACTCAGCACATTATTCTCTGACAAGAGGATGTGAATGAACTCTGTGATTCATCAAGTCAGCAGCGCTGCAAGAAGGACTTCAGGGTCAAAGCAATTGGCTGCTATAGACTTAAAAGCATTACACTAAAATAGAATTGCAGCATCCACAGGAGGCACAAAAAATCAATTTCTTTTTAGAGACTACAGAAATAATGATGATGTATTTTTACAGTAGAAGGTAGAATACAATTTTGTGATGAAGTCAGGTCTTTTAGGTACCGGGTGATGCCATTCACATCGGTGCTCTGGATGGAATAAGAACAACCAACATCACAGTTCTCATCAGTGGCAGCTGGATTTGCAGTTTCATTTAAAATAGGTGTCAGTCAAGAGTCTGGATTTTTAGTGAAATGTCACTAAACCACAAGGAACACACTGACGTGAAAAATTGAATAAAAATAATCTCTCATGGGAACTCAGTTTCTTGTGCAATCTGCATTTTTTTGCCCTGCTCTTCTTTAAAATGCAACAAAAGAAACCTAAAAGCGATTTGTCATTTTGCCTCAGAATCAGAAAACACTAAGGGAGAGGAAACTTCCCAGCATGAGATTATTATTTTTTTTTCATAATGATGTATCTTGAACATGGAAAATATTTCCCAGCAGGTTTGATTCGACCTTAGGACGAAGGCTCCAGTCGGTTCTTCGTATATCTGACCTCATATATTCATCTCCATTTATCAGGTGATAAACAGCCCCATGCAGTCCACACCATGGTGCAGGACAGAAGTGATCACTGGCACCCTGTGGTTCAGAGCCTGCAGGAGGTGCTGGGTTTGATTTTTCTCAGTGATCTCAGCTCCAAGAATGGGTATGCAGGCGACTTTTCTCAAGTGCCTGTGCCTTTCTTTCATCTTTTTGCACGACAAGAAGGCCAGGATGGGGCCGTGGGTTTTGAATAAGGTCTCCTTTGAGAGATGGCAAATCACTCTTGACAGCCGGTGAGCAGCAAAATCAGTGCAGGGGCTCTGCACACTTAACAAGTTAAATCTGGCAAGGTGTTCGGCTCAGGAAGTGGGCAAGATGTATCTCCTGCCATGTTTACCTGTTTGCAGGTGAAATAAAACAAAGTCAATGGGTAGGGAATATAATGCTCTAATGCACATTAACACTTCCCTTTTGAGTTTATATCATCAACACCATTCACTCAGTCCCTTATTATATACAGCCAGGTGCATGCTCTTTTTTTAAACCTATTTAGTCATAAGACTACCCCCATAAAGTTTAGGATACAAAAGGAATTTGACCATGTGGAGAATAGAAAAGAACATTTGCATCCCAAGGCAGTATTTTAAAAGTGATTACTATAAACAGCTATAAAAAACCAGTCCAGCAAGAGGTGTAATAAAAGCTGGAAATGAAATGGAAACAATTAAAAAACCCAAAGCTTTTCCACTTTAAAACTTGCAAGGCAGATTTAGGTAACTTAAAAAACAGGTGTTGTTTAGGACAAAAAAGCAAATTTGAGATTTTTCTTCTACATTACCATTTTGAGAAATTCTCAATGACTTCATAAGATGTGAAATTTCTGAATTATGAAACTTCTTAAAAATAATAGTTAAAAGCTGATGAAAATTTTTGTATAAACATGTATTTAACTTCACACTATTCTAAGCTTTATGATAAATCTTTACAAAAAAGTAACGGAGGTCCTAATTTCTTTTTGAAACAAACCAATAGTCCATTCTTGTTCTTTGTCTTCTGATCAAAGATCAACAGAAATAGAAATTTAGGCTGTGCAGTGATGCAGTGAAACAATATATACATTAGCTTGTATTTTCAGTTTATGTGAGTACTTAGTCCTGATGTTGCATATTTGCTTATGCAAGCAAAACACCAACAGTATAGAATAGATTATTAAAGCCTTGTTCAAAAATACATGCAGATGCTCTTCACTTTCTGAGTAGTCACTGTTTTAGCAGCTTTTCCTCAAGTGATGGGTAGGGGAAGTGGCCTCTGCCTCATCCTGTCCCCATCCAGAAGCGCACACTGCTTGGGCTGGCCTGCACGGCTCCTGCTGACCAAAGCTGAGTTCTCCAAATGGGATAGAAAGTCACCTCTGGTGGGGATAAAGTGACAGAAAGACAGAGGTGCATTCAGAAAGGTTTTCAGAGGTGTTTTCAGGTAGCTAGATCCTGCAGCTAGAAGTGATATGTGAAAAAAAACCTCAAAGCAACAGCAGAAAGCAGAGTGCAAGGCAGCTGTTGCATTAAGATCTTTGAGGACTCTGACCACGTCTCCTGCACAAGGAAGTACTGAACAAGAGATATTTTTTCTTCCAATACTTTCATTGGCATTATATTTCTAAATATTCCTCAGGACTTTATACATACACAAGCTCCTATTTGTGTCTAGCTACTCCTATAGGTCACAGATACCTGCAGGCACAGCTGTTGCTTGTAGTCTTTTCAGCTTAAAACATCTTGCAGATGGTGCGTGTCATTGAGCTGTGCAAGTGTAGTTGCATGTTTTGGGCAAGAATATTTCCTTCTATTCATTTTGAAATCAGATATATTGAGTTTTTATGGGGAGGTCCAGAAATTCTTGTCATGAGTGATATTTCAGGCATTGTCCTCAAGGGATCAGGTGTGCTTGAGGGGCTACTTTTCTTCCTTCTGCATTTGAGTCAGTTCCGTTTTAAACCTTGCATTTAAAAATTTACCTACCATAAAATAGCGACATTGAAGAAAAATCCCTTCTTTTTCTAATCTGATTTTGCTCCCAGCAGCCTGTGTCCAAAGAGAGCAAATAACTTTCACAGACCTCTGCTCTAGATCCAGTTATCAGTGTATCAGCATGGAAATGTACAGAGCAAACTGCTCAGCCCTGCCTGATGGCCAGTCCAGAACACTTCAGAGAAAGAAGCTGCTTCCAGGCTGAACATCAATGTGTGATTATGACAGAGACACATAGGGAAAGGAAGAATCTTGGAGCCTCTTACTTGAAGAGCAGCTGGCATGTCACTTGGGAGTTGTCCAGCTTACGGATCCTGGAGCTCATGAGTTCCTGGTGGAAAGCACAGCTGAGAGACTGTGCCCTGCTGTGTTGCCTCAGCTATAATTTCTAAGTGGCCTGAAGGTACAGCTCCACGTAGCTGTAATTTGACCTCAGGGTGACAAACTAAGCTCAATAAACACATGAAGGTCCCTAGCAGGAGACAAGGACGAAACCTGCCTGCCAAGCACAGAGTACAAAGAGCTTGGCAAGTCTCTCAAGTTCATTATATTTAGTAACTCACTTAGTATATTGGATTTGCTGTGCATGGTGCAAACAAGGATTTTGAACTACTAAGAATATCTTTCAGAACAATCCTCTAGTGCTTTCAAGGGTGTGGTGTTGAGGGATCAAACGAATAGAGTCCAGGGTTTCCTGCCATGCACCATAAAGACATAAATAGAAAAAGCCAAATAAATGTCTTCATATTCTCCCAGAATGTTGTATGACTATTCAGAAGTGTGAATTTATCTATTGTTTCTCCATGTATAAACCTTTCAGAACGAAAATGCTTAGCAAAATAGCTAGCATGAGTAATTTTTTTCTTTTTTTTTGTACAGTTGTCTTTAGTAGAAGTGTTTTGTACTATGAAGGATCCAAAAAAGCGTAATCTGTTAAAATATTTTTAGTTCTGCCACTTAAAAATAACCAAATGGGGTTTAATTTTTTAAATATCCTTCTGCCCTGAGAATATATGCTCCACTTCTGCTTATTACACAGTTTTAAGCCCAAGATTCTCTGGCAGACCTGCCTACCCAGCGCAGCTGTGATTACATTGGTTCCAACCTTGGACTGACTCTCTGGCTCCATCTGCACCTCTAACAACTGATGGAGTTGATATTGCCTTTCCAATTACACAGTGACAAAAGGGAAAAGTGGCTTAGAGGACACTGCTGCCTCGTTTAGAAGCAACAGTCGGTTTGCAGCCTGATGCTTTGTCAAGGAGCTGGTCACTGACGGCTCTGGTTTTGCCTGAAAAAAGAGATGGCACTGAGATGAGTCACATAGGCTGCAGAAAGGTCTGGTTCAAACAAGCAGCTATAGCGATCAGGAACCCCAGCAGAAAGAGGTAAGGGACTATCTGAAGTGGCAAGATTCAAGGAAAGGAAGGATATAGAAGTTCAAGGTGTGTGCATACCTGAAACTTATGTAAAGGACTGATAAACTTACAGTCTTGCCACATTGGGACATTGTGTCTTTTCCAAAATCACTTCAGATAGAACAAAATATTTCTGTCAGGTGATTACATAAAAATGTTGGCCTCAAATCAATGACGGGGTAAATACAGTCCTATCTGACGCTTGAGGATGTTTGAGAGGGGTGGAGGGATGTTTTCCTTTCATGTGAGCTCATGGCTGTTTATTTTCTATTAATACAAGTCACTACCCATCTGTCAATTAAAAGCAAAAGCTCTGACATCCCATTGCATGGCTTACTTTTAATATGTCCTGCTAGATAAATATCTGCACTGGACTGAGCATGAATCCTTTTACCTCTTTTGTGATACTTAACCCTTTCTGTTAGAGGTCTCCTAATTAACATGGAACAATCAAATGTTCCTAATGACAGAGAGAGGAAGAGAGAGTCCACTTTAGGCATCCAGTGGATGAAGAAGAAAGTGCAGCAGTCCAGCTGCTGCATGAATGGATATTGCATTACTTTGTACAAAATATTTGCAAGTAAAGAGACTGGATTACAGGCCTCCCTCTCATTTATGTATTTCCTATTTGTGTTTCTGATTAATGAGACACCAAAGTGATTGCAGTAAGAAGTTTACTGCAATGTAAGGCACAGAAATATTGTATAGTAGACTGATACAGGCCCTTGACCTGTAAAATAAATAAGTTCAGCTTATTTTGTGTCAATATGCCTCTAACAAATGTGCTTCTTCCCCTGCCTCCATAGGAATTCATACTGCTTGCAGGAGAAAGAAGGTTTATGCTCATGGAAGTGGCCAGCACGCTGTACTTTCAATATTCCTCTGAGATGTCATGAGCACGGAGCATGAGACAACATGTGTACAAAGGCTTAGGTTATCTTTGAGAATATAAAATGAACATTATCCAGAATTGAGTAGATTCTTTATGGGTAATTTGCCACCTACACATATTATTAAAGCTCCTGATGCACCCAAGTGCTCTTCTCTAAGTTACAGCAGTAATATAAAACCCCACGAAGTTATTATTACACAATTTTTCCTGCAAAGATGATATTTTACCGCTGTAATCACTTCCCTCTAGGAGACTCCAGAAGAAAATTTCATCTCCATTACTAACGATTTATAGAGTCAACTTTGTGCTCTCCTCTTGAGCTTTCCTGTGACCTGCTGAAGCACAATTAATGGAAGCCATAACAAGGAAAGCTGACTTCCCTGCTCCTACTAAAGAGGAACCTTTTCAAACAGGGGACATTTGAAAGTTTCATACAAAGTAAAATGCCAGTGTGTCCCTGCTGTGTTAGGGAAGGAAAAAGGAAGGGGGGAAAATCAATTCAAGTAAGAGGAAAATGGACAAGAAAAAGAACATATTAAAATGAGAACAGTTACAGGGAACATGACCATAATGGGCTAGAGAGGTGGAGAGAGAAGCATTAAAAGGAAATAATAATGCATGTGCTACTCACTAAACCCATTCTGGCTAGGGATTGTTTTACACAAAGAAGCTTTTTGGCTTTGTTTTTTAAAAAATTATTGCCCCAGAGACCACACAGGATAAGATATTAATGGGAGAAAAAGCTTCAGACTTTATTCCTGTGCTGGAAAACACATAAGCCAAATACTGTTAAAGGCAACCCCCTCTGCACAGAAGCAGAGAGCGGCCTGCTCAGTGCTCAGGGGGTCAGGGTCTAAATCAGCTTGTGTTGAGGGGTTCTTTGGCCAAGGTTCCTCCTGGTGAGATTAGTTCTGGAAATAACACTGTGTTCTTTAAAGACAATGAATATAGAGTGGAATTCAATAAAAATTCCTCTGAGTGTGGTATTCTCCTTCATTTCCTCTTCCACTTTCCTTTAGTGCCTTAGTGCTCCTGGCTACTGACTGCAACAAAACCTGTTTGAGGGAGGTTTATGTGCAATACCTGCTTGCAGTAAGGCTGGCTAGGCTTGGAAAGAAAGTGTCACGTAAAGCTGTTCACTTACTTTAAAGGCTTGTCTTTGTTAATTTCAACCCTGTTGCACCAGAAGGGTTCGTATTGCTTTAATTCTGTAACATGGGAATGCTACAAAACTCACATGTGGCATATGATGATATCTAAAACCTTTCATCTCTCATTCTTTACCATTACTACTTTTTAAGTGATCTCTAATATAATAATTACATTAAAAAGCATGTTCTTGACTGCTGTTAAACCTTTTCTGGAGCAGATTTCCTCTATGACGACAAGCTTACCAGTTATAGAAAAAAAATGTTTTCCTTTATAACCTTCATAGCACCCTTGTTTTTCTGGTGATTAGCAGAAACAACATTTAAGGGGAATTTTCTGAGTCTTCCTTGCAGCGTGTCAGAGGAGCTCAGAATTTAAAGTCCTGCTTTCGCCCTTGGAAATGTATCTACATGTTCACACCTTCAAACTGAAGCATATATATTTTTGCTGCCCTGCTAAAGCCTTAACTTAGGTTTCCTGCTGGGATTTTATAGACAGAAAAGATATACCTCTTTTGTTGTCTTTTTACTTTTGAAATATTTTGTGTACTTGAATTGCGCTATCTTTTGTTTAGAATTTAGTTTTCAGTTGTTTTGTATTGAAGTAGTTCAAGGACTGAGTAGGGAGGGCCAGAGCATTAAACTTTAAGAATATGTGAAACAAGCTCTTGCAGAAATAAAGTCCAAAGGCAAGACAACTTGGAGATTTGGAGAGAACATATGATTGCATTTTATGAAGGTGCTGAATTACAATTAATAAAGCAGGGTACAAATCACTAAGTAGGTGATAAATCTATATTCTGGAAAAAGTCATCAGTTTGCAGCTGAGGTTATGGTACTGTTTGTAAGGGTAAGTCCACATAGTGTCATCTGTATGCATGCTAATTCTGTGTGTGTCTTTATGTGGATTTGTGCTCCCACACAGCAGAATTTATTTAGATCCCTGGTACATGTGGAATGTGTCATTCATTTGTGTGTACCACCTTTATTGTCCTTTTTGGTTTTGACTTGTTTCTTGCACTAGTCTTAGCTTCCAAACTTAATGTAAGGTTTGCCTGAGAAGATATATGCTTTGGGCAGTCGTGCTACAATCTATACTAAGAAATGGCTCACAAGGCTTCGACTTCAACTATTTTCCATGAAACAGATTGCCTAGCTTTGTATGAACACATTAACAGATGTAAGAGAGAGCTGTAAAGCTGTCATCTTGTATGGTACTACTCTGGTTGCCAATACATATTCTCCTTTTATATACACATATATATAGATTGATTGTTCTGCAACACATATATATCCATGTACGTGTTTTGACATCAGCACTTATACAAACATTTATCTATACAAACATAGATGTGTATGTGTTGCTTGTATAATTGCTGCAAAAGAAAGAGAATAACAGCTGAAGCATAAGCATGTATTGTTGTCACACTGAAAATTTTAAATAACACTCTAATGTATGTACATGTTATGCATAAGCATATAGTTCCTTAAAAGACATTAGTTTGCCCACCAGTAGGCAAAGCTACAGGTCATACCTGTGTAAAAGAAATGCATGAACATTACAGTAGTAATAGCTGACAATATACTGAAGGCATAAGACTACTGAGAGACTATTTAAATGAAAACCTTTGTCCTTTTACACAGAGAGATGAGTTCTCCTCCAGGTCACAAGCTGTATCTCCTACCCAACAGCATCACCTTTTGCTTATTACATAATAGTTGAGCATCTAAACACTAAATGAAAAGGACAGAGAAAAGAAATCAGTAAGCAAAGATATTTATGAGGGAATAAATTAGTTACTGACTAAGCATTTTCAGCATTTTGATAAGATGCTTCTTGTGTGCTGAGAGACATTGCTGAATAGGTGTCAAAAGTCCAAGCAGATTCAATCTAAAGACAACCTCAGCTAACATTCCCTGCCAACTTTTTGTTGATTTTATCAGTTCAATATGTTTCACAACATGAGATGAATTTTCACTATGTACTTCTGGTAGTATATCTTGCTGCAAGTATCTGCAGTGGCCTGACTTGAATTTTTCACCCACTCAAAAACAATTTTGCTCTTATCCAGGCTGCATGGGGACTGGAGACACAAATTTTCTGCTGCTTGGAGTCTGAGGAATACAGAAAGCATGTTTGGAAGATGAAAAATCTAAACACAGTTCTAGGAAAAACAGAGCATCAGAATTAGATAAGAGGTGAATATGTCTGGTGAAATCTGACTGCTGGGCACTGATGGAGATGCACTTTCTCAGAGCATGTGACAGAGGATAATGGGTCTCGCTCCCTGTGGTGTGGCAACTCTTTTATTTTGCCTCTCACAACATAAAGGAGAATATAGGTCCATGGGTAACATGTTTTGATGGAGAGTGGTACACTCATTAATCTCTCTTTATAATGCCCTTTACTGTATTCCAGGAAGCACTCCAATGAAAGCGGCTCATGGCTTAGAGGATTTTTCTAATTCCCAGTACTCCATGCCCTGGTAGATCTGCTTTTGAAAGGGCACACATCGAATGCTGCTGCAAGCCCATCTCAGCCCAGCCAGATGGCCTGCCCGGGCACCAGCTGGTATCAGCCATTTGTACCCACATGCTCACATCTGGAATGTCCATTCACGTCTGACTAAGATAACTTCAGATGGAAGAAACAAACGTCTTTAAACCACCCACATTACAGCAAAGCCTCTTGACAACAAACTTGCATCATGTGAGTCCCCAAAGTTCCTCAGCCCCCAGGAATGCGCAGAGTAGCAATAATTTTTCTCAGCACAATGCTAGATCTCACCACATAAAGATGCATATGACTGAGAGAGTAAGATAATATGTGGCAACTGTGTTTAAGGCATTAAGAGGGGACATCAAGGGGAAAACAGTAGTTGACTCAGAATGTCCTCTTTTGTGGCCAAGTTATACCCACAAATAACTAAGGAAATTATTATATTTGCTATTGCAGCATGTTATATTACATGAAAGAAATCAGACTAAGAAAATGCAATGCTTTGGTCTAATTTTCACTTAACTAAGGGCTGCCTATTAATGTATGAACACCCTCTAAAATCAATCAATCAATCAGTGACAATCTTTGCTGGATCTTCATTAAAATATTTTTTTCTTTTCAAATAGGACAAAATATCTGGCACACAAAAATAGTTTAAACATTGGTTATATTTTTATTTGGTGTCTTTGTTTCAACCCAGACTTGTTAAAAGAAACACATCAAATTTACAAATGACAGCACACTAATCCATATGCTTTAGACCACAGGGTGAAAAAGTAAAAGCAGAGCTGAGGACATGTTCTACTTGGAAAGCTTCAAAATGGTGCTAGATGATTTTTTTGTACACACAACAGCAATGTGATTCAGCAGAGTTTTTATAGTGTGAAGTCTGAAATGTCCAGAAAGCAGGAAAAAGAATCTTAAAAATACCAGTATGCTTTAGAGCAGGCTGTACAATCAACTTGAAAAATAATACACCAAAGAATTGCTCTAAGTACAGACTACAGGCAATTCTTGTGCAAAACTACTAAGGAAATAAGTTCTATATTGTATAGGAGTAAATTTGAAGTCATTGTTGCTCCCCAGTTGTTGTATTTTGTCATTTGGTTGTCCAAGAGTGTCTCTTTTGTTGAATTTATTTAGTGTCCAACAAAACAGAGTCCTCAACCAGCTGTGAGGTCTCTGGGCAGTATTGACTAATATGGAAAAGGATACCTTAATATTGCTCTTTGGAGACCTGGAATTAAGTCCTCTGTTTAGCTGCGATCGTTACATTGACCACATAGTTTGAGGTTATGAATGTTGGTCTTATGGTTAATGGGGCTCTGGAGATCTGGGTTCAGCTCTTGGCTCAAGCACAGCCTTCAGCTGTTCAATTAATCTCCATGTGCCTCAGTCCCTGATCTGTCAGAAAATAACATATTTTTTTCCCTATCCTGTGTGACAGACCCTGCTATTTGACAGTGCCGTCAGAATGCTCCATGGTCTCTCAATCAAGACAGAGATAAGTTATGGTTAAGTATTCAATAATAATAATAGCAATAATGACAATGATAATAATAATAATACACAGAGAATGCTTTCCAAGGTCATGATTATCTGTCTTGTTTTCATTGTATTTTTTTTATAGCAGTTATGCTGTAGAATGTATATCCCCTGCTTCTGCACATTTTCTTCAGTGAACAGTCAGAAACAAAACTATTTTTGAAGGAACAGCACCTTCCTAAGAGAACCTCCACATAGTGACAGAGTATCAAAATTAATTTACCTCAGATCTAGAGAGGAGAGCTTGTGCTACTCCACCGAGTGTGCATGAGCACTCCTCTTAGTCATGTTTTCTGACCTTCACCTGAAGAAATTTCTTCCTCATAGCAAATGTCTACGAAGTTATTCAAACACAAAAATTATAAGCACATTAATGCAAAGTAAGACATGGTGTTTATAATATGTCTTTGCAGATTTTTGTTTAATTTCATTTTTTTAATCTATGTTGTGTAATGTGTAGATGTTATGCTATGTGTGTAGAGACAAAGCCTATTCCTGATTTTTATTAAAATACTCACTCCTTTTTAATTTTCTGTAGGTTCCTGACTACTGTGATTCCACAGTCTGGTTATGCCCAGTGAGAAGAAAATACGTCCTTTGCCAGTTTTGACTTTGCTATCGTTCCATTCATTGAATGCTCTCTTGCTGCTGCACAAGCAATGATACTCCATATCTATCATGTCTAGGTCTTTCATTATCCTACAGACTTGTATTGTGGCCCTCATTATTCTCTTTTCTAGGGTTAATGATTCCATTCTTTTCAATTTCTCTGATGTATGAAAGTTTTTCTGAGCCTTTGCTCTGTCCCATCACTCATTTACAAACTCTTAGTTTTCCTATATCCTTTCAAGAGATCATGTGGCTGATACCCCATGCTGGATTCTGGATAACACCTCAGCATTGCTTTAAAGACAGACACTGCCAAAGAATCTATATTCTTCTCTGTCCTGTTCTTCGTGTCAGCTCCCTTTAAGATGTTTTTAGGGTGTGCAAGATTCTCTGCAATGATAGATGGGGATTTCCTAATTCAGTACAAGAATGGGGTGCTCACTGCTGAAGAACATTTTCATCCCTGGTGGATGGGTTTGTTAGAGGAGGGTAACGACTTTTGTCTTGCAGTATGCATACCTACAGGAGGTATGGTGAGAATTCCTCCCAGAAGAGAAATGCTTCATGTTATTTGAAGTGTTTACAAGCAGTTCACATGTTCCTGCTTCTGTGCCAAAAAAGAAAGTATTTCACAAATCCAGATTTGAATGATGAGGTCTTGGTATGGAAAGCAAAAGTCAAGAGAATAAAAGAAAAATTCTGGACTACTTGAAAGTGTCATGGACTTGCAATTTTTTAGATGAAGGCCTCTCCTAAGTTACTTCCCTCTGCAGACAAGATTCCCCAGAAAATATCCTTTCTATGGACAGGTTTTTTCCTGATTACTCATGAGCTACTTTTCAAAGTGAACTTAGTGCTACTGAAAGATGCCAGTTCAACAGCTGATAGGACTGAAGGTCCTTCAGAGAGGCACAAGGACGTACGTACACCCACAAGCTGTTCCGGCTCCAGTGCAACAGCAACATGGCTTAGTCCAAAGGGAGCTTTCTCAGCTGAAAAGAGTTCATCTTCTGTCTAGATGATATTTATATGGCCCTAATTACCGTGTTATCTAAATTATTATAATCTAGAACTGTATCATTGTAGAAAAATGGGGCATTTAGCAGGCGCACATGAAGTGACATGCCACACTCTGGAGCCACATGGTAACAGCCTTTTCCTCAGCCATGGCTGCTGCCATGGCACCTTACACGTGGGAATGTGCATTTTTGTTGTGGAAGACATGCAGCAGTTGTTGAGCATATGCATGACAAGTATTTGCCCATGCTCCTCTTTTTCCTGCCCAGCTGCAGAGCTTTATCCAGGCTGCTATTTGGATTGCAGCATACTGGATATCCATCTGGCTTGTCTGCTGCACTTGCCAAGTAATGCACTTGAGTTTGGACTTTGCTGTATTTCAGTATGCAAATGTGCTTTCTCAAAATAGGGAGAAAATGACCTCACTCCATAAAACCCATCAGGTTTTTAAGCATTAAGCTGAAATTTAAAGCTACACTGACTCACTCACTGACAGAGACTCCTTATTCTTCAGTCCATTTAATTCTTGAGGCAGTTTCTGCTTCCCTTGAAACCTTCTAAAATTTTGTTTCCTTTTCCATTTGGTTGCACAATAAGACCAGAATTACTTATCATACTGACAGTAAAAACCCTGCTTCCAGAGAAACAGACTGACAGTCCTTGAATTTCATTTCAGTGCCTTGTCATTCCTCCCTCCAGAGCAGAACAGGTGACAAAGGTTCAAACAGCCACTCAAGAGGCGTCCCTGCACCACCCTCAGCCCTCCTGCTGGAGAACCCCAGGCAACTTAGCCAAAGCCTGTCCATGCTGTCTGGGACTGCTGTAAATTGCAGCCTTTGCTCAGCACTGTTCATAGGGCAGGGCAGCCAGAAACCGCAAGACAAGCTTCCGAGCACTGAGCAAGATACAGGACACACCAAGGAGGGGAAAGGATGAAAATAGGCTTATCCAATCAAATGCAGATATGCTAATCTGAACAGTGTCCTGGCAGAGAAAGTGCAGCTCCAACATTTCAGGCAGCTGGGCACACCAGGCAATAGGAAGGGATGGAGTCTGGCCAGGGCTTCAGTTCAAATTACTCTCGGTGACTGAGAATGAAAGTGCTGGTGAATTGTCATGCAGTGATCTCACTCTAGCCACAGGTAACAGTACTGTGTTGCAAACACAGTTGGGTTACTGTTCTCCGGAGGGGCTTTGCTGGGACCCAGTGAGGCTGCATCAGCCATGAGATAAGTGCCAGCTTTCTGAGCTCTATCAGCAGTTCCCCACCTCCAGATCACAGCAGGCATCACAGAGGGTGGTGTCATTTCACCCAGCAGCTGCCACGGTTCATAATGCTGACGATGGTGTACTTGTACTTACATGACTGACCATGCCCTACAATCCTTTGCACAAGACGCAAGACACAGGCACACGTTGTTTTTCCTGCCTTTCTTCATGCCGCCTTTTGCCCCCTTACTGTGGCAACACTGGCAGAGGGATGGAGCAAACAACTGAGGGGCCAAGAATGTCTTGGAGGACTTGGTTCATTACACATCAGTTATAATGCTCAATCCAGCTCAAGCCAGATGCGCAGAAGAGGGGAACAAAACATGAGAGAGATGTTTCCTGCTAGCTATGGGAGTCAGACTGCACAGGTTTATCCTCAGGCATCTCTTTTTAACGGTGCTCTGTAAGTCTCTGACTGCTATGCTGTGAACACCTCTCAAGAAATACTGCCGGATGTCACATTCACATTCACAGCTTCTTTCACTGCCAGCTCTTATATCACCTGTTGTTGGCAGACTCCGTCGACTAGGATGGGTTTCTGGCAATTATATCTGCCAGCTTTCCTCTTTATATAGCTGTGTTGTTCTGCATGTGATATCAGCTGTTATGCTTTGTGAACTATTTTCTTCAGAGCTGTCATCTGACATATTTGCCTGCAGTTTCCAGTTTTAATACAGCTTGACTACAGGTGCAATTCTGTCTTTTGCACATACACTGCACTAAAGGAGAAAGCCTCTTTGTGGAATAACAGCCAGAATACCTCTAAAATTTTCAGAAAGATATAAGAGGTGGATTCTGCAAACCTATCAGTCAGATTCCAAAATCCCCAGTGAGGCCTTGGAGACTGGAGATGGTTGGCTGAGGATTAGGTGGAAGCTGTTATCACGGGCTGGCCAGGTTATGCATTTCCTCCAATTCAATTTTACTGTGCACAGAACAGCAATGTACCTAACAGCTGCATGTTCTTTGCTTCCCTTTTGAGTCTTGCTCTAGCCAAGAAAAGCCTTTATCAGTGAACACATTTGGGTATCTTTGTTCATTAATGATAACTGAGATGGAATAAAATTTCTTCTTCATCTCCCTTGCTTCTGCCATATATCCCCATGGAATAAAATCTCCTGGGACTTTGTAGCACAAGTCAATTGCTAAACGGAATTTTAAAAAAGCAGTGGCTAAGTTTGTCAGCAGTAATCAGTTTCGGTTTGGGTTTTTTTTTTCCCTCTTTGATGTCCTCAGCCTGCAATTGCAGAAAGCCTTAGTAGCCCAGCTTGAGGGAAAGGGACCAAATCCTTGCTGCAATTTTGTGCTTTTCTTGAGCCTCTGCCTGCTTGTCTTTCACTTTATTATAACAACCAGAGGATCTCAGCCAGTCATCAGTATGGGAGGAAGCCTATGGGAAATCCACATTCCCTGCAAGCCTTGCATAACGCAGACTTTCCCTCAGATTCAGGCCAGGATTACTTCCTGCCAGACACTTTTCTTTTAGCAACAAGGCCATGTGAGGGAAAAAGGAACCTTTATTCCTTATTAGGGAAACACCTCATTCTTCCTCTTCCTCCTCAAACCTAAGACACATTAAAGCTGTTCTTATGTAAACATAAAACAATACTGTAATGAAACTGCCACTGTCTTTTTATGACATCCCAGTATTCTGGTTTGACAGGTTTATAAAACATGCATCTCTTTACCAGTCTCCCTAAAGCATAACACCTTCCTTCTGCCACCAGTTAATGATATTACTTAAGTAATGCATGTTATGACGCTGAAGGTCACGGGTTTAAACCCTTCAAATCAGTCAAAGCAGACGTCATCTCAAAAGCAGTGACTTCTTTTCTTATTCATTTTTTTACCCTAGAATTGCTGTTGGTGAGCAGTGCACATCCCACTGGCATGGATGCCTCAGCAGGTAGGACCTGCCATGCTATTCATCCTTCAGTATTGGAAAAACAACCACTTACGTAATTCTCCTACTGCCAGAAATCCGCACCACAGATGAACCATCAAAATACCAGTTGAATTTACTGTATGGTCAGATGAACACTTAGAAACCAAATACTTACCTAGAATTGCAAAAACAAATGCCCAGAGCTCAGAGAAGCTAGTTACAGCAGAGTTGTGCATTCCTTTATCAAAATTATATTTCAAGCACAAGGTGAATGACCAGGGTACTATTGAAAAGATTTAGTTATTTTTCAGACCATAGATTCTGAGGGTGCACAGGCAAAGAGACAAAAGCTAATCATATGGAGTGAAATACTCGTCTTGTTCGTAACTGGTTGCTCTGAATTTGCCTTGTTTCTGCTTGTGAACAATCATGAATCAGAATTTATGCCCACTGGCAGTGTAAAGTAATAGGATGATGCACAGCTTTAGGTCAGCTGAAAGCTCAGTTTTCCCAGAAGACGAGCAGCATAAGCTTGTGAGCATTATGAATTGGTAACTCTCCTACCCAGGAAAGCATACAGCTGAGTTTATGGCATTTAATTTCACTAAAAGGGGTAGAATTATAGCCCAGATGTTCCAATGTCCTAAAGGAAGAGAGGCCCTTGCCAGTGCCAGCCTGCAGTGGGTGCCAGACGAGGGTGGCTACAGGTCCTCCACATGAGTAGATGCCCTGGTGTCAGGTGCCTCTCACATTTCGCCCTTTGCTCATTTACTTCTGCTCACTCCCTGCCATTCTGTCTTGGCCCTCCCAGATGTCAGAGGAATAATCAGCCTCTGTAGTTTACACCATTTGCCTTTACCACAGGAGAATTCAGTTTTTCCAAGTAAAAAGCAGGGCAGTACCCTTACTCATGCTTCTTGAGATAAAGACAAAAGCCAGGAAACACAGTGGAGGAAAAACATAAAATGAAAAGAAAGATGACCAATAACATACCCATCATGTAGCACCTGTGAAAGGAGGAAAAGATCTGCTGTATAAAAACGTTTGACTGTAACTTGTGAGGATGTGGGCACAGAAAACCAGAGTGGATGGTCACTTCTTTTCTAAAGAGCAGCCTAGCTTATTCTCACACTCCGACTCTCCTGGAAAAATGAGGAGGATTGCTGGGCAGCTTGGGAAATGCATTTTTCCTGTGCAGAAGTAAGACAGCTGAACTTTGCCTCTCCTCTGTGCGGTTTTTGAACTTAGTTCCTAGCTGTGACTGGGGTTAGCACCGGTGAGCCCTGGAGGCAGGATAATATGAGCCACTAAACCAAGTCCAACTGCTGAACACGTTTGTGCCATGACCCAGATTTCATCAATGCATGGAAAGTCCCCAATTGAACTAGGAAAATATTCTTCAGATTCATTTGAAAATTAGAGGCAATCAGTGCCTGGAACTCAGCACTGGAAGTGCACTTACAGCTTGTTAGTTCCAAGGGCTGTGAAGCAAAGTGCAGTGAAGTATATTAGAAGTTAACTTGACGGGTGTATTATTACTTTAACATGGCAAACCACGATAGGAAATTTTGACTATGACTTTGACCAAGATTCCTGTTATAGAACTCATGTTCTCGTGACTGGATCTGGTTCATGCAATAAGGGCACATTTGTTTTCTATGTCATCTCACATGTGGCAAGGTAGCCAGATTTCAAGAATTCTAGCTGCTTTTACTTTTCACAGTTAAATGTTATGACCATAAGTGCTGAGCCACAGGATAAAAGTAGCATAGGAGAAAGTGGCAAAGAGAAATCACAGTAACAGGAAAATTGCAGTGGCTTGTTGGCTGAAAGCTCATCTGATCTGAGGGGTGTATGCCCAAGCAATATCTTTGGCTGTTCCTTTTGGTTATCATAATCCTGGGCCTGCATATCAGTAACAGAAAACCACTGAAACCAACAGAGTATAAAAGATTCAGAGCAGTAAAATTTCTGGAGTTAGACAGGGAAAAGCTGCTGTAGAGGCAAAATGAGGAAAAGGAGCCAATGTGCCTGACTGGGCCTGGAGCTGCCAGACTTAAGCAGCTGATTGCCCCATAAAGTCTGCAAAGCCTGGTCAAAGCACCAGCAGGAGACAGCCAGCCAGCCTTGTATGACTTGCCTGCACCTTCATGGACTTTTTTTTAACCATTGAAAGGCTGATAGTTCTACGTGATTTTTTTTATGGCAATGTGTTTTATGACACTGTTGTGCTTTGACCTGCTGCTGCTGCTGACAAAGCTTCAAGTCTACAGGTCTGTATAGTGAAGCAAACTGGCCAAAGGTCAGGACTGGTGACATGGGAGCAGTGCCAGTTGTTTGTGGTATAAACATCATCCATTATCCCATCCTGATGTAAAAACTATTCAGATTTTCAAATGTGAAACTTCCCTACCTTTTTGAGGCGTGATTCTTTTTTTTTGTGAGATGAGACCAGAGGAGTCAGACAACCACTGAGCTCTCCAAGAGCCAGAGTCTCAGCCACATCCCTGTGAGAACAGTTTTCTACCTGTTATTATTTAATGTGTTGTCAACAGTATGTTCCACACTGTGAAGACAAAAAAGAAGCAGGAAGATTTATTAAGCTTGTCTGTTATGGTGACTGTGTTTAAAAGAACAAAGAGTATTTCATGCTGCCTAGAGTTAAACGCCTAGGGTGGGCTTTATCTCTTCTAGCTTTATATGTCTGTCAAGTCAGTCATTTGTATCAGAGGTAGGCAACTTTGGCTGCTTGCATAGTCAATTGAGGAGAACAGGAACTTCCAGAGAGCAAATCACTGTCTTACTTTAAACAGCCATAGCAGTCAAAAGGAGGACCCAACATCTACAAGTTTTTCACTATGCACTGTTTACAGTCTGGTTGGAGGAACGGGATATCCCCATTCTTGTATGCAGCCAGAGCATGCCCTTAGGAGTCCAGTTCATGAGGCACAAGATGATATGCAATATAGCATGCAGACTGTGGGGGTGACTGAGAGACCCATGTCAAAAGCACACTCCTAATGTAGTCAAAGATGCAAATATGCACACACAATCTCATCTTTATAGAAGACAAGGCTTTAAATAAGCATCAAGTACAAGTTGTACCAGGTAGGATATTCTTGCTTGGTCCTTATGTACCACCAAGTGTTGGTGATCTACTTGCTTAGCACTTCATTGGGGAAATATTTATCACTTATTCATTAAGGGGTAGGTAAGAATGATCTTTGAGAAAGATTTCTAACTTCACATTTAATAAACTCCTTTTCTGTGGACAACCTGATTTGGCATCCATGAACCTTTTGCTCCATATTTTAGTCAGCATTATTGCTGCTATAAAATACCATTGCTACTTATGCTCTGCTTACAGAAGGCGTAGCCAGGACAGGAGGATAGGAATTGCAATACACAGATTCATTCCTGATTTATTTTGATTTATTTTCTTCCATAACTAAATAATTTTCACAGTGTTCTAGATGTACTAGATGTTGTATAACTGTGAAGATCACTGTCTTTGCTTATCTTGCAGATACACAGAGTGCAATACAACTGACAGGACAGAAGGCAGAGCAACATCAGACATGGTGGTGGAAAGGTGAATAATTGCATCTCTGAAAGAGATTTTTCACACATTCATTTTTTTCATATATTCAGTTTTTGCAAGTTGTTTTGTATCTCCTACAAACATACCTTAATGGCTTGTTGCTCTGTGACTTGTTTTCTTCTTACTATGCATGACTTGACTTGACTTATCAAGCTCAAGTTGATGAAATTCTCAGTACTGGGAGGAAAAGTAATTAGCACTGGCCTCAAGTCAGTAAAAGCGCTTCTAGAAATGTGCCCTCTTTCAGAGAAGTTAATGCCAGGCTAATTTTCAGTAGTTCTGCAATCTCCATTGCTTCACTTAGCCTAAAATTCCCCTGTGACAATGCAGGGAGATACTTTGCGGTAGTGCGCACTGTCTGTGACAGCAAACGATGCTCCTACACAGGCAAGAACAGAGTATGAATCAAATGCCGTGAGACTCAGAACAGTTTTCTGGATTTAACATTTGAAAATGGTGATTAACCTCAGTGAAACTGAATGGGAGACTTGAAGCATGTTGATTTGAAGCTGTGCGTTGATACCTCATGCTGAAAATTGCCAGCAGGACATTTACATGGTGCACAGTGTCTCCAACCTGAGAGTGCAGAATCACTTAGTGTTACATGCTCCACGCCAGAACAGTTGAGATCCTCTTGGGAAGTCTTTTGTTCTAACATTATTTAAGATACAGGTTCAATAATGCTCTTAATGAGAATACCTAAAATGTACAAAGGGTCAATCACCTTGTAAAGGAACAGGAAATAGATGCAAAATACATAAGGAGGGGCTAGTGTTAGTCCAAGGAAATGTGTTGCCTTAAGTTACTGCTGATGTCTTTTGTGACTAATGCATTATTGTTCATAGAACAACAAAAGTTATATACTTGCCCATACTGCTTAATGAGGTATTGAACCAAACACTTCTGTATCTTAAAGAAACTGTTATTTTTCTCCTGAACCTTATGCATAAGAACCAGATTCAAGAGAAAACTCACCTCTGAACTCATGTAATGTCTGAGAAAGCAGTAAAATATGAAATGGTGTTTCATAGAGAAGGAAGTCTTGCATTTCAGAAGCAAATACACTTTTTCACTATAGGAAAGTAGAGCTTGCACTCTGCAACTTTGAATTTGCAACTGTGCTCTTGCATTCAAAATTGCTTGAAGGCATTTCCAATCAAATTCAGACAGGTACAAAGACAAGAATAGCAGTTCCAGTACAAATAAATTCAAGTGTAGCATAGGGATGGGGTGGGGTGTGGAATAAAAGCACTTTAAAGAAGTATCTAAACAATAAAAGGAAAGACGCTCAGTGTATGAGAAAGTGGAGGTAGCATCCACAATGAGGAAATGCATGATAAAACACCCAGGACAAAGATCCCAAGAAAGCAGTCTGCTTGAAGCTGAAAGAAGACAAGAAGAGAAGCATCTAGAACCGTAGTTGGTGAGGAAAAATATTTATGTCTGTTGTGGAGGTAAAAAGTAGCAGAATTTTTTAAATTCGAGTATTAAACAACTGTAGTAAATGTTGGTGTGACAACCAGAAATAGGAGACTGGACAGTAGGCAAAAGGTGAGAAGTGAAGCAAGAGATTTGTGAGTCAGCATTCAGGTAGCACCTGTAAGTACTGGAGCACACAAAGTCATGAAGAACTGTACACATAGCAGCCCCTACTAAATCCTCATGCTCTTTCACATTTCAGTTGGATTTATTCCAGTTCAAACCCAAGGATTCTTAAAGGTCCTGGTTGTCTTCTATCTCCCTTTATCATTCCCTTCTTAGATCCCCTTCTTTCAGTTTTACACTATAGCCATGACAGCACAGCCAGCTCTTATACTCCAGAAAGTGCCTTAAACTGCCTAATGTTTACACACAGAAATATCAGGTGTAACATTTGAAGAGCCTTCTCCTCCCAGAAAGCAAGATACTGAGGTCAAACTTCTGGCATTCCAATGATGCTGTGTGGACACAGCAGGTATCTAGGACTGGTGTTATAGGCAGGAATATCTTCCAGTCACGCTTCACTGCCATGAAAGAAGGACAGTTAAGTAGCAGCCACCTTTCGGCTTCTCACATGCAGGAAATTCACAGAATAGCACAGTTTCGCATCAACTAAATCCATGTTTTGTAGCAATGCCCAGACTAACTTCCTGTGGCTTGTCACAACTTTGAAAGTCAAACTTGCAAATTCCTTGGCAAAGTCATTGGGATTTACAATTTATTTAAAAATCAGTTACATATAGAACACACTCTTAATTTTGTGTCTTTGGTGCAAACTCCTGTTTTGCTTGTACTTTCTCTCTGTTCATTTATGTAGACGGCAAAACAGACATCATTATTTTCTCTGTCCTTGGTATAAAGCTAAGTATGCTGGTGCTGCAGGCGGACTTCACGCTACAGGATCTTGGAAATCTAAGTGAATGTCATCACCTAAGTGAATGTCATCCCACATTAGTTTACAGAGACACTCATTAGATGATCCCTTATTGAAAAGAGGGAAAGCAAGCTCTCAGTCCCTCTCTTGGAATAGCTTTCATATACATACACAATCTGAAAGAAAACAAATTCTACACGAGCAAGTTTATGGAAGAAGGTCACGACATTTCCACCTAAAGGACATGGTCTTGTTCCTGTTGAGATTACTAGTTAAATTCCCACCAGCTTCACTCTGAGTTAAAGAGGAATGTGAACAAAATCCAGAATGAGTCCCTAGGCTGCCTAACAAGTTTGACACAGCTGTTGCTGTTTTTAGGAATGTTGTTTTTTAGACAAATGATAGAGATACGGAAAATGAAGGAGCTAGAGGAGAAACAGAGAGAACTGTTTTGTCTGGACCAAAGGAATGCTATTACAACATGTTCTTTAAATAAAAAAATGACATTGTGAGTTGAAATTATACGAAAATGTTTTTCTTTCTCAATGTCACTTTTATTGCATCTTTCTTCCCATGAAATGGATCATTTTCATCAGAATTCTGATATTCTGTGTAAAAGTGCTGCGCTCCCATACTGCATTTTAAGCAAGCACACTTTTTCACAGAATTGACAAGCTTTGCTTGTTTATTATTTGGAATTTCCAAGTATATGTCAGGTGCATCATCCAAAGACTGAAACAGCTGTTCCTGCTCTGCTAAGTATAAAGAGCAAATTTAAAGTCAATGCTGCAATTCCCAAGCTGGTCGTAAGGGTTTTGTGGTGAGGATGAGGATAATCTCCTCAGGCTTCCAGACCCACCTGGCAGCCTCTGGAAAGCAGTGAAGATGACAGGGTTGTACAAGGATTAGGATTTTGATCCTTGTGTCTGGATAGGTTTATTTGTGAAAGAGCACAGATACAGGACGAAGGTCAGTGAGAAGGACAATTTTACTCACAGGGCAAACACAAACAGAGCAATGCAGGTGTCCAGACCTGTGGGTACCAAGGAGACAATTCAGCTATGACTCATGTCCAACAGCAGACCCCTCTGGAGCATCAGCGGAAGGTCAAGTGCATGGTCAAAGGTGACCTCAGATACCTCTGCTTAGGCATTTGAATTGCTCCTGGGGTGTTTTGTCTTCCCCACTTCCTGCCTTCCGAGGCTGCTCTAGTAACTGCTCAGCCCTTGGGAGCAGTGCTGGAGAGTAAAGACGCAGGCTGCTGGAGCATGAACCCACAGGCTGCTTTTCTGGGGAATCACTCCCTCCTGAAGAAAAACAGCTTCCTAGTAACTGAGGGCTGGAGGGGCATTGAACTGCCAGACATGTTCAAGTGCAGGTTGTGGCTGGCTGTTGCCAAAGGAGCAATTAGGACAAAGCCAAGCAAGCAGCAGCTCTTTTTACTCATGCTTTATTCTTTCATCTCTTGACTGTGGCTATTAATTGAGGTGTTTGCATGGCTGTGGTCACATCAAACCCAACATCAAATTTGCCACTGGCTCTACTATGAAACTTGTGGTGTCCAAAGGGACCCTAAGTGCTAAATGGAGAAAATTCTAAATGGACAGTCCTAACAAGCGAGAAGACAAGACAAAATCTCATTATTTTTCAGTCTGAATCTATATAGACACTGTATTTTTAGGTATTTTTAACTCCTGATCTGCTCTACCTGAAACTGAATTTCTCCAGCTGGATGCTGTGAACTCCTGTGCCTCCCACATCAGCTAGGCCCACCATGGAAATCTGAAAATAGCCTACAACATTTGGAGGCTCTAATGCAATTACTAATACAATTACTGGCAGTACAATGAGACTTGCCACAGACTTGTCTATCTTGACTATTAAATTATATTACATGCGGACTACAAAAGAAGAAAGCCAGAGGGGGAAATGAAACTGTACATCAGCCTCTATAGTATTGGAATGCATAGAGCCATAAAATCATAGAATAGTTAGAGCTGAAAAGAACCTTAGGATCATTTAGTTCCAACCTTCCTGCCATGGGCAGGGACACCTCACACTAGACCATGTTGCCCAAGGCTCTGTCCAGCCTGGCCCTGAACACTGCCAGGGATAGAGCATTTACCGCTTCTTTGGGCAACCTGTTCCAGTGCCTTACCACCCTCATAGTAAAGAACTTCCTCCTTATATCTAATCTAAACTTCCCCTGTTCCAGTTTGAACCCATTACCCTTTGTCCTATCACTACAGTCCCTAATGAAGAGTCCCTCCCCAGCATCCTTATAGGCCCCCTTCAGATACTGGAAGGCTGCTAGGAGGTCTCCATGCAGCCTTCTCTTCTCCAGGCTGAACAGCCCCAACTTTCTCAGCCTGTCCTCATATGGGAGGTGTCCCAGTCCCTTGATCATGCTCATGGCCCTCCTCTGGACTTGCTCTAACAGTTCCACGTCCTTCTTATGCTGAGGATTCCGAAATTGTGGACAATACTCCATGCGAGGTCTCACGAGAGCAGAGTAGAGGGGCAGGATCACCTCCTTCGACCTGTTGGTCAAGCTCCTTTGGATGCAGCCCAGGATATGGTTGGCTTTCTGGGTTGCGAGCGCACACTGCTGCCTCATGTTCAGTTGCAACCCAGGAAATGAGGAAATCACATAGGAAAAGCCAACATCACCTTGTTAAGAATTTGTTTTCAATCCAGATCCTAGAATGCTTTAGGACCCAGACAAATAGAGGCTCTTCAGCTGTTAACCACTCATTGGGTTGTGATGATTTCACTAGCCATTAAAATTTGTTTTAACTCAGCCCCAGGGAGAAAAACTGACAGCATAATCAGCTTCAGGAAGTTAGTTATTTGGATGTAAACATGAAGCATGAAGTAGCATGAAAACACAACAACTCCATTTTAAAATGATAAATAAAAATACAGCTTGAATCTCTTCATCAATGTGCTTTTACTATTAATTTTCAGTGTGGTATGACATAAATAACCTATGAGGCTGTCAGCTAGTAAGCAGGTTTTGTTTTGGTAGCCTGATTACTTCCTGTGTCTGTGACTACCTCCTTCTGATCAATGGTTGGAACTCTTGAGGAAGTTTGGGGTCAAACACATGGGATGACTTCAGTTTGCTGATTAACCAAGTTATCATTGAGGATGATATTCCAGCCTCAGGTGCTTCCTCATGCATGGCACTTAGCTGTATGTGTAAAGAGACTTGCCGTAGCTTATAAGCACAAAATGACCAAATCAGGAAGCTGTGTCACACCTCCATTTTGCATAATTTGCTCCTAGAGATTCTGTGGTTTGTGACACCACCACAGATGAAGATATTAAAATGCAAACTTCCTTTAATTATGCAAAACAAAGCCAGCACTTCTCTGCTTCCAGAAGGATTTAACATCTAAAAATTGTGGGCAATTCAAAAGGTCAAGGGGTTCATGCTAGCTGTGTTTATAGTGAGATAGGTATTTGGGTCTTCTACACATTTATGCTTTCTATTCATCTCCCCATCTTTCATCCCCCTCCCTCCTGGGTCCTCTTAGCAATCACATACCACTTGGGGGATACTTAAAGCGCTAAAAAGATTTTCATGGATCTGTTGCAACAATGAAAATGGATTCAGGATACACGGTCTAACGTCAAACCAGTGACAGTTGGCAAGGGCTTCTCTTTATTCATACACCTTTTAACTAATTTATTATCTTGTTATACTTTAAGTCAAAGTCTTTCTGCTGACTGGCATGCATTTCCAAGTTGGCTGCTAGAGACACTTGGTTCAGGCAACTGTGTCTTATCTGGTTTTTCCCTACATTAGCTGGTGATGAAAATCCCACCCATGCCAAATATTTAGAAGATGCCATTATCTGCCTATCTTTTTATTTGCATTGAGTATCCTTTGTTTGGGATTCAGAAGAGCTGTATGATTCAGGAACAGGAAGAGCCGAGACAGACAGACTGGGACTGTACAGGGAACTGAGGAAACTCTAAAGAAGAACAGCGTGTCCTGTGTTGTGCCCTGGTTTGGCTTCAGGGTAGTAAGAATCTCCAAGGCTTGGACAGGAACTGCATGTATGTCAGCCAAAAGAGTTAGGAATATGGGCAACTCCTGTGGATTGATTTGCTTTCTTAATATGCTGATTTCCAACCACCCAGCTCTACAAGAACTGCAGACCCTGTTACAGTGAATACAGTCACAGAGGGACTTTTTGGCATTGTAGGACCAATGCTCTGCTTTCAAGTAGAAGAAAACTTGCAACTCTATTAAATGCTTATTGGCATTTTGAAAGCAATTTATATTTTCTGAATATTTAGATCATGGTTTCCATTTCCACAAACCTAACTTTGTGTTGCCCCACTGGTATAAAAGGGTCTTCAGATGATCCTAAAGTGTATTATCCAGCACAGATCTATCATCTGCAGAGCTGTATAAGAGGGAGTAGTCTGACTCTGAACATTTACTGTTAAAACTGAAGGTGTTTTCTTGACAAAATTAAAAAATGCATTGCAAGAAACTCCCTGAACTTCTGAGGAAAGTTTTAAAAACAGTGGTGATGGCTACTTCACTAGTAACCAGGTAATTGCTGGAGAGCTAATTTCAAGGGGACAGAGCGCACACTGTATAGGGTCAAGCTGGTAATGGCCTCCAGCTATTAGTTAATGAAGCAATACATCAGGCCATGGCACTTGGTGTTTGAGTGATGTTTATTATGGTAACAGAAATTGAAGTCAAAGTGAATAACTGTGACAATGGCATTGTTGAATTCCAGCCTTATTTCCATATCAAATCACTTTTAGTGACAGTTGAAAGTGTGAGGCTCCTGCTCACCAGGCACACAAAGTCACAATGTACTATTGACGTTAAGCTGATGCTTTCTCTTTAATATGTCACCTGTGATCAAGACACTGAAAGCCAGATTCAGCCTTCAGATAAAATATGTAAATTTGTCTTCTTGAAACTTTGCCATTGTTCCTGGGAATGCAGCTCAGATTGTATCTTCAGTCACAGCTTGGGCAATCTTCACAGCAGCTTGCACAAGAATAGAGACTTTAGCTAGGAGTTCTCTCAGCTAGCTATGCATCAGATGAAGTGAGGGAAATCTATACCTGTAGTCAACCTGGCTATGCTAATGTAGCTCTTTTACATCTCTTTTTATTATTTCCATTAGTAGCACCACAATCAACACTAACTACTATTTTGGCTATTTTGATAAGAGAACAAAAAAAGATATTCCCCCCCTCTCCTCCCCCCTGACATTTTTCTGGCTGGAGCAACTTCTCAGCAATGTATTCACAGCGAAGATGTTGAGAAATTTTGTGACTGAAAGAGTGATGGTCAATTCAGAGCCTTAAGAAATAGGCACCAAGAGTTTCCATAGGCTGATAGAAATAACTTCTGAATGGAGAATCTGTATAAATAATTAATACAAGGGCTGATTGAGACCTATAATTTAAAATCACCTCCTGCTAGCGCAAGACACCCTATGCCATATACATTCACTCATGAGCTCTCAAGAGGGAAACTGTTAGGAATAGTCTGATGGATCATACAGGCTAAACTTGTTGCTTTGAGAGGCTGGAGATGTGCTTGAGCACAATAAATCTACACTGGGTAAGACCTGTCTACAGTTAGTCTTTTGAGAATAATTCAAAGGTTTGACCAGGAGCACCAAAGCACCAGGACAGTCCATTGAGTCTGGACAACACTTCTGAGAACATTGAGTTTGGAAGAAGGTCCAGGGTGAGATTCCATCTGTCAAACCTCAGATTTGCAAGACTAACATTTAGCTAGATACCACGCAGTCCCTCTTACCTTGTAGGTGCCTGTTTTCGTTAATTGCCTACCTTGCCTGATACCTCCCTTGGAGGGGGTCTTCAGGCTCTTACACGCACTCTGAGGCATGATCTGGGAGATGGCTTATGAATTGTGTCCAAAGCCTCTCCATTCTCCAAAATAAGTCATGATATCTGTTTCATCCACCTGCTTTCTTCCTAAGAAAATGTGAGACCTTTACAGTTTAAACTCTATTTCCTGGGTCCCGAAGAGGTGTCCTGGCTGCAAAATTTCATATAATTCAAAAGATTACATCTCCCCACCTTCCTTCAGAAGCTAGGCCATGGAAGAGCTAAGATTGCAGTATTCCAGGGCCAGAGGTACAGCCCATGTCCCAGCCCAATGGGTATGTCCATTTGGCAGAAAAGACAGAAGTGGATTAGAGACCCAGCTCCCTCAGTTCCTCATATGTTGGACTCTTCATGGCTGAGAAAAACCACCAATACTAGGAAACTCTCAATACCTCTACTCCTGTAAAGCACTGGGAACAAACCCTGCACACTAAGGATTTGCTTGCAGTCCCATTTCTTTGCTTCCTTTTGTTGTGAGTTTTGGGTCAGTCCAGATTCCACTAAATCAATGGGAATCTTTTCATCAGCTTGGATAGAAATTAGATCAGGCAATATCTGACTGGAAAAAGTGAATCACACTTTTAATAATACAGATAATATGAATAGCTTGGCTTTATGTAGTGCTTTTTAACACAAAACATTGTGTAGTATTAACCTCTGTGTGCATGATTTGTTTTTACCAACCACCCAAAAGTAACCACATGTGGAGAGAAATGTGACTGTGATGAAACAGTTCACAGCAGAGTTTTATTATGATAGCACATCTCTCAAGTTCATGAAGCTCCAGGCAGCAGATTATATACTAACAGCACAGTGAAGGTATGTGGTGCAAAGTCAGGTGAAAAGCATGATCTGTGTTATCCTTGAAATCCGAATTTGTTGCCCATGTTGCCGTTTTGACTAGAAAAGGTCATTAAGAATACTTTGGTTTGTTTCTGGGTTGTTTTTTTTTTAAACTTCTTGTCTCTTCTGCATGAACTTCCATTTGTGAGCAAGGTCAGCCTCAACTGTCCTGTTATATCTGACTAATATATCTCGTATCATCCCCTTCTGCCTTTGTAAAGGAATAATAAGTGAAATGGATGATCAGTCCATGTGCAAATCTATTACACAGTGACACATTTTTCAATAGACTGTATTTGAAAAATTCTTTTTATCTTGCAATCAGAGGATGAAGAAATCTTTATAGATTTCAAATTTTGAAACATATTCTGAATCATTGGCAGATGGGCTCAAAATCCAACAAATAATATATCTGCTCGGAGGAGACTATGCCTGTATCTTGGGATATTCTAATACTGCAACTTAAAGAAAAGAATACCTATTCTTTTCTCCCTCTTTCAGGCAGCTACATTCCAGCAGAGTAACACTGAAATTTCACCTGTCAACACATGCTTGCTTGCTTGCTTCATTCCCTTAATTTTAACAGTTATTAACATCTTTGCTAGAGATGCTATATTGTGAATAAGAGCTGCTGATTCAAACTTACCCTAATATAAACACTGAGCAAATAAAGAATTGTTTCCAAAAAGCTTAAGCTGGATAGAGAAAAACATTGAGTTATTGCAACTGTTCAGGTCATTCACGTGTTTAGACAGCTGAGTTGAAATGCATGGGGTCTGTGTTATGAAGAGTTTGCAGCTGCAGGGTACCTATAAAGGGCACAGAGAGGCTGGAAAGAATTTCTAGCAGGGATTTTCACTTTCAGAATTAAAGTGGTGGGATTTAATTTCAGAGAAAATATTACAGAAGCCTACCCTCCCCTAAATACATGTAATACTAGAGAAATGCTCAAGCACTGGATAAAAACAAAAGCATTGGCAAAGTTAAAGCATTGAGAGATAGGAGGGTTTTGTCAGCGGTAGATTAGTTTGCTGCGGGCTTTTTGCCATATGCCTCCCAATGCTGTCTCTACTGCACTGAAACTTACTTCAATAGGACAATCAATTAATGTTAATGATGCTATTATGAATCTGACATTAAGGATCAAAACCAAGCAGCTAGGATGTGAATCAGCTGCAGAAAAAGGGCCTGAAAAACGTCTGTCCCTAGGCAGTAATGAAGAACAGCGGAATGGCATTTTCCATCAGATCTGAGCTGAAAGCTTTGTGAAAGGTGAGGCAGGACACCAATTCCATTTCCATCTTTTACAGGGTATTGACTTCTTAAATCTCCCTTGTTAGATCTTACATGCGCACTGATTTTTGTTCTGGATAAACTTGCTTTCAGTAATGAATAAGAACTTCTCATCCAAGTTTTCACCTTCAAGTGAACATGACTTGGTTTTGTTTAATTTTGCAGTGCATCTGCTGGATGAAGCCTGTGTCAAGGTTTCCTTGACCTCAGAGACAGTAAGCTTGAGCTTTTCACAAATATAATTAAAACATTTGTAACAACAGAAGCAGAGCTACATGCCACAGCAGCCACTTCAACAGTCTGCTCTTTTGCCTGCTTGCTGCCTCAGTTTCCCATCTGCTAACCATTCGCTTTTCTAAGCCAGAGAGCAGCCTAGACTTATGGCTGCCATAGGAGTTTATGCTACTAATTAGTTTAACACGTATCCAGACAAACTCCAGTTTATTCTCCTTCCTCAAAGTGTTTAGTTTTCACTCTCTGACCTCCAGCTCCCTTTTCCCACATATCCAGACCCAACAAAACACTTTCCTTTTTAACAGGTTGTCCATCCACTCTCAGAATTAAACTTCCTTTTGCCCTTTTCCTTTAGCCTGTGCCAGTAACCTAACAAATGCTATTTCCTTCATAAATTGTTCTGTAGCTCTCAATCCAACCAATTCTTTCTTCTTCCCATGGTCTAGGCTATATTCTCTGCTTTTTCTGAGGGGTTTCCCAGTCTGCTTCAAAACACTCACAGCAAAATCTGCCTTTACTTTCTTCATTGCAAACCTGAGGTTAGTCTTACATTTCCTAATAAGCCTGGTGTTAACAAAGTTTTGCCTGCCAGTGGACTTTATATTTATTCTCTTTTCAGGACTGCTAGGCTAGACCTAGCCAAGTGCCAGTCCTAGGCTCTCTTAAAAGACCAGATCACTTGGTTATGCTGGTAAAATGGACTGGATTAAACCAGGCTGAAACAATCATCATTAGTCATTTTTGTTTTAACATCAGAAATGCGCATTCACAGAATGGCAGAAGAACACACCTTCCTAAGTTTTAACATAAAGTTCACATTATACGCTTATATTAATATTTGAAGGAGATCTGCATAATTTATATGCAATTAGAGTATAAGTGATTCCTGCTATAACGGTGGAAAAAAATCACTTTATTTCTGGGAAAAGTTATAACTTTTCTCCTCCGCTTTTCATTAATGAAATTAAATATGAGTTGCCACAGGAACCAAAAGCTTTTCATCATTAACATGAACTTTATTTGGCCATTTTCTCTGCTTTTAAGAACTACCTTAAGGAAAAAAGCAAGGAAAAATTATCACCCACTGAATTTTCTGTTTTATATTTATTCTTCTGGGAAAAGCACAAAACCCCCTACTATTTCTTCTAAGGGATCTTATAGGATGTCGCAAGTAGTGTGATCAAAATCATGTGTCTACTTTTGCGTATGTAGGGGAGGAGGACTGTTCAAGATGGCAATTTCCTTCAAAGCCAAACTGCTGACAGTGAGAGGCACAAAGCTGCTTTTTGCTGTGGAGTGCACCAGCCTGGCTGCTGGCCCACTGATGAAGGATCCAAGGCTGAGATGGCTTCGTCTTCAAAGGTGAAGTCCTACCCTTTCAGCACTGGGGAAACCATAGCATTAACCTGTCATCACATGTTGCTTCGTACTCTGCCACCATTACAATTGGACCACTTTAGACAGCAGCATCACTGTCTATGCCAAAACATGTTATATTCTTGCTTGTAGTCAGAGACCAGGACTGGGCTTTTCAAGCCCAATGTTGTAGTTTTGCTGGCAGCTACAACAGCCTCTTAATCCCTTTTCTTTCCCATGAATGTTCAAGACACATTCCACATGTTTTGTCCCTTCCCTTTAAGTCAATATTTTGAGAACAAATGGTTGGGGAAATAAGACTTTTGGGATTAGGTGCAGAGCAAGGATCCCCAGCAGTGAACTCTGCAAATGAAAGCTGCAGCTGACATTGGCGCAGTCACCTGTTGGGCCTTTTCTGCTGATACTTACACAGCTAGGTCATTCAACATCTACCTGACTGTAACCAGAACTGGGCTAAAAGACATGCAAATGTACCCTCAGCCAGAGAACATTTAAAGCTGTTGAAGAATATCAATGTAAGCTTGCATTCTTTAACTAATTTATCTTTTCCTTCACCTTTTTCTTTCATATTTGATGACACTGATTCCTGTTCTGCTTGGGAATGCTAAATACATACAGCTTGGCTAGCAGGAATGTGGTAGGTTTGAATGATGTCTCTAAAGGTCCTTGGAGTCCATAAGGTGAGAGGAAACAGAATCACTTGGGCGCATAGAGAGTCATGATTTACACTTTAAAAGGGATCTGTAGGTTGAATGCCAATTATTTCTTATGCTCTGTTAGACTGTAAGTAGCAGCTCAAACAAAATGAGTGGAGAAATGCAAATTTAGGTTGTTTAAAATCAGCCTAGACTGCATAAAATCTGCATCATATGAAGGAACTGTGTAAGGAACAATCTTGCATTGTTACAGGATGGACTAAATGACCAAACCATCCCCAACTTCTGTGAGTCTGTCTTGACTAGTGTTCAGCTTGTACAATTAGAATAATTGTTTTGTCAGTTAGTCACTAGAAATTCCCTTTTGCTGGAGAGATTGTTCTTGGCTAACAGCTCCAGGCAAGATCCACTCCTGGTGTGACAGAATTATTCCAAAGCTTAATAGATTGAGTGTGCTTTATTGTGCCATATATAATTGTCTGTATAATAGTCTGTGCTTAGTAAATCAAGCCACTCTGCGAAATACAATTGTCTTAAAAAATCAGTAAGAAAAGAAAAAAATAAATAAATCAGTAGAAATAGGTCAAATAGATCTCACAGGCTCCTGTGTTATTCCTAGCTTTGTAGTGCTGTACAGAGGAATTCTGCACAAGATGATACAGCTCACTGTAACAAAATCCAAGTTCTTTAACTTCATAATTTTTTCTGCTGAATTTGAGGCACTTTTATTGACATCCTGGCTGAAAGTTGGCAACAACAACAACAAAATCAGTGATTCTCTGAGTTACATTTTAGAAAATGACAAAAGGGAAAAAAAAAAACCAAACAAAAAAGCTCTTGTAGTAGGTTTTTTTAAGTACAATTGTTTATAGCAATAGCTTTAGCCAGTGATCATGCACCATCTGATATCTGTTACCTGATATAGGGGATATCACTTTTTTTTATGAGTGAGAAGTTGAATAGCTTGCAATATATTGTTCTTGAAGGCTAACATCACACTGCCTGACATACTAGTATGTAAGGTACAGCATTTACTCTTGATTCTGTGAATTGTTTCTCTTGAATGCTGGGAAAGATAAGCTTTCTTCAGTAGTTTCAACCAACATAAAAATACATTAGATGAGACTGAATTCTGCACAGACATATTCAGGTTTTTCCATCTTGTACTGGGAAGAGTAATTAGTCGCTTCAGTTACACCAAGGTCTGCCTTGTCTAAAGCCCATAAAAGGTGTCTGGTGGTTAAGGTCAGCCTTAAGGGTGTAGGAACATCAGTGTGAGCAGAGAAGAGAAGGCTACAGAGCAGGGGATGCACACTATATCTTTGCAGAGGGATTTGCTACAGCAGATAATATAAAATAGCAAAAGGTTTGATACAAGTATGAAAAACCAGATTATTATATTTGATTAACTGTGTGAAAACATAATGTATAACAAGAAACATTTACCCCAACATTCTTTGGAGGCTCAGAGTGGGGCTGTGTGGATTTCCTGGGAAGACCTTTCAGTGCAACATGGCCGAGAACAGTGGACAATCTCCTGTATCTAAATGCAGTTAAAAAGCCATGACAACAATTGAAGTGAAAAGCACAAATGACTAGTTGAAACAATTGATGACTTAAGGCTAAAAGCTCAGCCAGCCAATTGCAATGTGGAAATGTCTTTTGCCAAGGTCCGTAAAGTAATCATAGTATTTTCTTTTTTTAGAGTTAGCACTATACTTTTCCTTTTCTATAGTTATGTATTCTGGAAGTTTCTCAAAAATGTGTGTCTAGTACCCCAACTGATCAGAACTATAGTTCTAACACTTTTTACAATCTAAGATGAGCAACTATGGTTGGTTTGTTTTTAGTAAAAAAATAAATTAGAAACTCAGCCTTGACTCCATAATGCCAGTGTTAAAACATCATGCTCATTTTGATGGAGCCAGACTGTCATGTAGGTATCCTTAATATTTCTTGTTTATCTCCTGTGTCAGCTAAACCATCAGTTGTTTGTTGGTGGCTTTAAAATGGATTCAAGTAAATCTCATTCTGTTAAGTGGGTTGGTCCTTCCTTCTTCCTGTACTGGGTTTGCCCTTGTCATTACAGGCATACAATAAGAAGACTTCTCTGCCACAGATGTTTACAGTAGAGTCTGTAAATAATGGATTTCCATTGTTTACTAGAAAAAAAGAAAAGAAAAGACTTTTTTTACATTGCAGAGCTGCAGGGTTTGCAGAGCTGGCATCAGCCTCCCCGCACACAGTCTCTTAATTTCCGGGAAGAAGCCCAGGGCATCCTTCCCTCTTGTAAAATGTTTCTGCCAGAAACATTTTAAAACTGCTCAAAAAAGAAAAGCATGTGAAATTAAGTGTTTCAAAGGAGGAGAAAACTCAAAAAGAGGGGTGAAAGATGGAACCCTGCAGGAAAATACTTCACTGTGTCTTGTAATGCCAGTTGATAAGGTGGTTGAGGAGCAGTCTGTAAACAGTGAGTCCCACATGAAGACTTTATCTCCAGAATTAGTAAACATTCATACAAAGTTAAAACTGTGCATTTTAAAGTTCTCTTCTAGGATTCTGTTCTTCTAACTTTGTACCAAAATATCAAAGTGATAATTTATGTCAAAAAATGTTCACAAAATAGAAGGGACGAAAAGAAAAAAAATTCATTTATTCATTTGTATTTCTTTTATTTCTAATTCTGGGAGGGAAATTGATGCTCACAAATACCTAGTCTGGATATGGGGGCTCATGATTGTTGCTTGGGTTATGGTGTGCCTATGATGGCTTCTCATTTTCATTGTGCCCAAATGTTTGCAGTAGTTTTGATTTAATTAAAATGACAGTTTGAAACACACTGGTCAGCAGGCAAAAAATTTGTTCCCAGTTCCTCACCTGATTTATGATAGCATTTGTTCCCAGAGGCTATTTTTCCACTTCTAAGAACTGAAGGGATATAGGCATGATGATACCACACACTGATACCCTCTAATTTTGAAGGTCCTGGCTATGAGAGTGGAATTCACAGCCTTTCTGAGCCACTTATTTTCCAAGTGCCGCAGACAGGGAGTTCAGAAGTGGGGAGACTGGACACACAACACCACAGCCCATAAGATAGCCAAGAGGCAAAGGCTGAAGAGTGGTATTCATCTGAAACCTTGTCACTCTCAGGGACTGATATGCTTTCCTGCTGTTCATCCTGAATGGTATGCCAGGGTGAAGAGGAAACTATTTTGAAGCCACTTCTAAAACATACACACCTTAAGTCACCCATTTAAGCACAGACAGCCATCTCATTTTTTTCATACAGGCCATACCTGCTGCTCCTTCATGAGGAGATGTCACTCCTGTTGTTGTTGAATGCCTGTGGTTAAAACACTTACCTAGGAGGCAAAGAGCTGTGTGTTTTCAGAAACAGGGTGTCACCTTCTACATCCTCAGAAGATAGTTCATCGTAAGAAAAGTATGATGAGGTGTCTCCTGATCACGATTAGCCACTGTTAGGCCAAGGGAGAACTCACAAGGCTAGAAAGTGATAGCAAGCTGGAGGAGCATTACTGTATCACAGTGAGATGCTCACTTTATTCACAATGCTTAATCTTTTTCTTGGATTTGCATTTAGCCTGTTATTTGTTTCATATAGTACCTTGAACACAAAAAGCGAGATGCCTCTTTTCATGTTTATCTCTCAGCTCTGCTACAAGCCTAAGCTAGTCTCAGTTTTTCCTTCTTTTAGATATTGTTGATGTAAGTGTGGTGATCTCATATACTCTTCCTATAATATCCTACTTCTTAACATCATAATTAATAGTACCTTCATGGCAAAAAAAAAAAAAAGGGCCAAGCATCTTTGCTCTCTTTTAAAACAATTTGGCAAGCAAGAAGGTACAAACAGCGAGAATAACCCATCAGGAGATGTCATGCATGAAACATAAGTCTGGTACCCCGCTGTAGAGGGTAAGGAAGGTCACGCATGTTAATTGTTTCCTTATCAACTTTTATCACTAACTTAAACAAAATATACCTGTCTGAAAGTCTGGGCACTTTTGCAAGCTTTAACATTCACACAGAAAAGCATGCAGTGCTAACTCCCTTGAATCATTTTCCAAAATCACCTTCTTTAACCATATCTTATATATGTCTTCTTCCTCAAAGTCCAACGGAATGGACAAACCTTCTGGGATTTCCAGAAAGACAGCCAGTCTGGAGACCATCGGAGAGAAACTCGCATGACGTTTCTATTTAACTCTTTTGCCACCAGGCCAAGGAGTTTTTTACCCATAAAAAGCATATATCAGTCTTTTCTCTGCAACCAGCTGCCATGTCTCAAGGAGAGGAAAGCAGTCCCTGAGGTGACAGAGTCCCACACCGCTAAATACTGTAGAGTTCGAAGATGATATTTTAAGCACAGAACAGGAACTAATTAGAAAAGAGTGCAGGCGAATGCTGAATGCTTTCCCTGAAGGAAAGTTCTGAAGTCAAATGTATTCTGCACTAATTCAAGTGCCTGAATGGTCCCAACATGTCTCTTGCCACAGAAGCTCCCTAAGGTTTCCTTAAAACACTGGCATTGCTAACAGTGGGAAAAGCAGAAGTGGCAAAACTCCTGCTAGGTGAGGCCAGGGGATCAGGATGAGTCCCTCAGCTATGGGGCAGTGCTCACACAGCGCTTTGAAAGCTCCGGCACATAGGCAACTTGGGAGCCCTTCCTTGATAAGTGTTTGGCAATTTCGGGGTCCCACAGAGGGCTGTTGATCACTGTCCTACACCCAGAAGAAGTCCCCAGAAGCTACAGGAAAAAGAACAAGTATCTGAAGGGAAACTAGAACCGCTGCGCTGATCAGCAGTGTAAGATACTTCATCTGATTATTAGAACCAGACATAGCTTTTTGGACAGAAGTCAGAAAAATGTCTCTTGTCAGAAAGGAGGTGTTGCAAAAGTATGCTAAATTCTACTACATTTCAAAACACAGATTTAAATATGCTGCCTCTGTTTTCCCAATTATGTTTGATGCACTCACAATATTTTGAATTCCTCATTTAGATATGTTTTCATGTTTCATTACAAAGTCAATACATCCAAATGCATCACTAAATTAGACATATTAATATTTCATAAATTTTATCTGACAATATACTGCAGTGTTTCAGCATTACTGAAGGCAAATACTGTTACCTTAGCAAATGCTGCAGAATTATTGGGAAAAAAAAAGGTTTTTTGATGCAAATTAAGAATTTCAGTGACATACTAAGTCTGAGCATGTTGCATTTTCATTCCAGTTTGGAATGAAAACAAACGTCAAATTGCTGTGAATTCTTATGGAATAGAAATGCTATCCCTTACTGGCTCTCAAGACTGTTATCATAGATGACCCTTAAGCTGAGAATATTTTAAAGGTCAGTGCAAGTGGACCTGAGCATTACAACTAATGATGCCTTTGATTTCATAACAGCAATATAACCAGCTAGCCAACTGACAAGCAGTAAACAGCTGCTTCCTGAAAGGGATGACAGGATTAGAGAAAAGGGACATGAGATCACTGTCTTGGAGCAGCCTGAGTCAGCAAGTTAGGTGAGAAAGTTTGCTCTGGTCCCAAGAGCTGCATCTGCCTCCAGAAGTGCTGACTGGACTCATGCTGAGGCTTGCTCACTGACAGACAGCACACGGCTGGGGGACTGCAGCTAGATCTGGCAGCCGGGCAGTGTATGTATATTGTAGTCATACTGAGCCTAGTGTGTCCTTGCTGACAGAGGATACTTTTAGGTAGGAGCTGTAAGAAACTGATGACTGGAAAGTGGTGAGTATATCTTGGAACAGTATATCCCTGACTGAACTGCTCCTTTCTCAGTCACCTGCCTGCTGGGCAAGCCAACAAATAGCACTGGTGTCTAGCAGACGCTGCTACTGGCGCTGGAAGGGCCAGCCATGACAGCCATGTTAGCCAGTCTGACCTCATGGGGACCTGTCTGACTCTCAGAGTCTGTAAATTGAGTCTTGGTGTAACAGCTGGTGTAAAAACCAGTGGGTGGTGAAAACAGCAAGGTAGCGTCTTCCTACCATGTAAATTGGAGTTTTCAGTTGTGATGGGAGTTGAAGCTGGATTAACTGTGTGGGTGTCATGTGGCCAGAGCAAATCAAGATGCATTTCCTGCTGACCACCTCGTGAAGAATTGTCTTGGAATGCTGCTTCCGTCAGTGGAAAGTCAAACACTGCACTGTCATCATGCACTGCCTGCTGGCGAGGGCAGGGAGCTGGGTGCTCTCTGCTCCCTTGTGAAAGTTCACAGAAGCAAAAAGGCTTCTTTCCAGCTCAGATAATCTCAGAAATTATTTCTATGCCAGCACACATACACTGTCTCTTCAATCCTAAAACGAACAGTGCTTTGTTTATTATTTTCTATCAAAAAGGGTGGCTCATCTAAGTACACATTAATTTTACCTTCCTCCCTCTTTTCCTAAACATTAAAAAATCCTGACTTTGAAGGAACATAAAAAAGAGTTTTTTATCTTAGAAGTATTGCCTTGTTTGCTCCACAGGCAGACTAAAATAGCTCCAGAACAGAAGCACAGGACACAGTTGCCCCACGTCTATCAAAATAACCTATCCATTTCTCCTTCGCCTCCAGCTTGTGTCTGCAGTGCAGGTTTAATCAAGTCATCTTAATTCTGCCACTCACAAGCTGCAGTTACAATGTCTTACAGAACCTCCAATCTGAAACTGAACTACAGAGTGTGAGGAAAAGCTTTTATTAGTTTTGGGGCTGTTTTTTTCCCCTCTTTTCTTGGGCTACAAGTGACTCATTTGTCCTTGTTTTCTTAGTGATAAACCACAAGTTGTTAAGAACTTGTGGCCTGGATTCTTATTCTGCCCTTAATGACAAATTTTAAGACTCTTTCTTCCTATGCCACAGAAACAACTTTGTTTGCAAGAAGTTCTGACTGCTGCAGTAGCAGAAGTTCTTTAGGAAAGCCCAAATAACCCCTCCCCACTGAATGAAGCTGCTCTTGAGTCACTGAAGAGACTTTTTTTCTTTCCACAGTATGTATTCAAGGGAAGAATATTTTCCATCCTCACACCCACAGCATTTCTCATCTATGTGTGGCATGGAGTGGCATCTTACAATCAGTACATAAACCCATAAAAAATCCAGCCTGTTTTGAGGCCAGGAAACTAGAGATGCAGAAAAAAATCACAGTGTCCCCAAGGCTCTGAAGAAGGGGAGATGACTGCAGCCACGTGGGATTGTCAGTACTTTTTGAAATAAATAGAAAGCTCCAGTGTTTTTCTGGGTCAAAAGGATGTGAAAGGAACCAGCAACCATGGTGGGAGGAAGCCACAGGATGAATATGTCCCTTAAGGTCTATGACAACCCTACCTGGGAGGAACTAAGAGGCACAGAGGTGTCAGTAACATCAGAAAAGTGCCACTGTAAGGAACATTCTGGACTCCCTGCCCTATGCTTTTACTGCTGCGTAAGACTCCCTCCCACTTAGCTCTGTTGTCCTAACTAGTTTCTCTGTACAATACTTGAATTCTGGTTTTCAGATGCAAAACCACCTGATGCTGAGCTGCATAAAACTCCAAAGTAGGTCTTGAAGGTCACATTGAAACAAGAACAGAACCTTTTCCAGAATAGCTAAAGCTGCCCTGGTGTTTCAAACGCTGTTTTATCCCTAACCTAGTAACTTTCTTTGCCACTGAAATGAGATGACAACAGCTTGGGCAAAAACATTTCCTCAATATTCATTTTGCCTGGTGCTTGCCCAGCTGGCATTGATGCGCGCATGGGGTGTTGCAAGCACATGTATCCTGCATTGCTAAGAGTCTCAGAGCAAGGCTCTAAGTCGCTACGATCCTGTTATGCTCCCTGGGTATACTTACCGCCTGGATGGGCTCAGAAAAACCACCAATTGCAATCCACCGTCACACTTCAAACTTGACCAAGGAGACAAGCCAGGACAGAGTGAAATATCACTGGACCCCAGCCAGCACTTGGGGATTTGCACTCGACTCGTAGGAATGTGAAATAACACTTGCAAAAACCAGTCAGGGTGCCAGGTCAGGCCTTTTCTATCCCTTTTTTATTTATAACTGTAATATGAACTGTCATGGGGTTCATTTAGATGACTTTTAGAAGGCAGCTTACGGTTTAGCTCTGCCATAGAAGTCCATGTTTTTGTAAGGCCTTATTCTGAAGATCTATCTCCTCTCTCTCAATATAACGCAAACAGCACTGTGAGCCAGGCAATTTCTCTGCAGAGCAGTGTGCTTTGAGCCACTACAGTAAAGCAATTGCGTCTGGTTTATCTGTTGTTACCTTAATAGGACTAATTTTATTTCTCGTTTTTGGAAGCAGGAAGGGAGAGGAAGAAAGGGAGAAAAGGAATTGCCTCTGTAATTCACCTTCCCTGACAAAGCTAGAAGTGCCTGGTTATTCCTTAGTTAATGAAAAGAAAAAAACAATAATCTACAGGAATGGGTAAAGATTTTATAATTTTGGCTGGCTAATGTGTTGAATTGCAGTTTTCAGTAAACATAAATGGAAAAATAAGCTTAACCACAGTCTGGACAGTAAGTCTAGAGGCAGTCTGATTTATGCAGGCTGTTTCAAGTGCATCTTTGAAGAAGACCTGGAAAAAAAGCTGAAGTCCCTCTGAAATTAATTAGTACCCAACCCTACGCTCACTGCAGAACAGCAACACTGTGGGAAGGTACCAAGGGCTGGATATTCCACTTTGGGTGTTATAATAATTCTGTTTATAGAGATATATAAGTAAAGGATAGAGTGCAAAAGAAGCAGCTCTGCAGATTAAGCTGTAACTACAAGGAGGCAAAATATCAGTGAGCTATGAGGCAACCAGTAGATGCCAAATGAACTTCATCAGTCTCCCAGACGCATACCTATCAGTGCTCGAGTTCCTTGTGCATACAGCACTGGCCCAGGCTCCATGAACAAACTGACTGCATATGTCCTGTCCAATACAAGTTTTCAGCGCTGACAAATAGCAGCCAGGAATCTTTGGAGCTTCTAAATAACTCCACTTACTTTGTAATGACCATTCATCTTCCATGCCTGGGCATCTCTTTTGTTACTCACCCACACATCTGTTTTGCTGCTTTTTACCCTGCACTATCCCACTTGCTCTGGAGACGTTGCTTGATTAACAAGCAATACTGTGTCAGCTTCAAGCCAGTATATTATGATATGATATAATGTGATATGATATTATAGGTAGCATATTTTACATAAATATATCCAATTATAAAGTCATCGACAACAATAAAATCAAAAGTCAGTTTATATATTGAGCACATTTTGGGTTAGATATACAGCTAGAGGGTAAGTATAAAGTGAGTAAGTATATAAGTGAGTAAGAATAAAAGGAATTCTGCGAAAAGGACCTAGCCATGGCATCCACTCATAAATGTTGGAAAGGTTGCTTCTCACCAAGTCTGGTTTTCCAAAAGAGGAATATGGACCCATAGCCTACAGCTGCTGTTGATCCAGTCACCAGAACTGAAAGACATCAAGGAGAGACTTTAAGTCAAATTTGGTTTAGATGCCCAAGTTGTGAACCAGACATGTAAGTTATAGGAGGTGAAGAAGCATCCAAGTTCACATCCTCTGTGCCAGGTCTAGTACCAGAACTGCCAGGACATTTATTATGTGGAAAACAAGCTTAAAAACTGTGTCAGCCAAGTGCTGGCACAGAGCATCCTCCAGATAGTGAATCCTATTAGACTGGGCAGCACAATGTGTGGAACTTACTGGTTTGGGTCTCTTCAGCAAACTAAATTTCCTGGGATGAACACACCTTAGGGAGACCAATGTAACAGTAGCTATTAGCTCAAGGCTAAATTCAAGCTTATGTTTGTCTAGACAGCATCCTTGGTTAATATCTCAATCCATTTTCAATTGGAACATAGTCTGTGTTTTTGCAAAATAGAATTATTTATTTCAGTTTCTGTCTATATTTTTTTTTAAGTTAGCAATGCAGAAAACCTGCATAACCATACAAATAAATCTGTGTCTTCTCATTTCAGTATATGCATGCTTTCATTTTTTATAGCATACATCTCTATGCCTGCTATTCCACACTCATACCACTACAGCTTGGAGCAGAACTTGACTTTAATTTAGACTGGATTTCTAGGGTATGTGTGTGTTGTAACTGGCTCTGCTGACTTCAGAGTCATCTTTACAATTCATTATTCTAAAGGCTTCCTCAGGAGTCCAATGACTTCTGAGAAATCTCAACTTTCGTTTAACTGAAAGTCAAGAGGTTTTAGACACAACACTGAAAAGTCAAAAGTATGCAAAGCCTCAATTAATTAAAGAAACCCAAACAACCAAACAATGTATGAGTATATTAAGCATGTATTCAGAAATGGTAATAAGCCATGAAAGAGTCACAGCAGAATTTGTAAACATAGTATAGGAACCCCACTCCTCAGTGGTGTTCATCTGTCCCAGTACACCCAGAAGGCAGATGGTATTAACAGGAAACATAAAATTATCTGCAATGGAGGAAAAAGGTGAAAGGCCAGCCCTGCAATGTACATAGAAGGTAGGCTTTTATCAAATGGATTCTTAAAACAGGTGAATGAAGGGGTGGTCCCAGGTCAGGGTTTATCTCAGGATAACTGTTATGTCCCTTCTCAATCTTAGACAAGATGTGCCAGGATAAATAACAGCAGTGAAAGACTCGGTTGTCTGCTGCTCTTCAAAGTGGTCCTCTCTAGTGAAGTTTGTGATATATTGATTCACAGATGTAGGGACATCTTGCCATGCTCTCATACTTCTGGGTTCATGCAAAGCAGCAGTTTTGAGCATACTCAAGCCAACAGTATGCTTAGTAACTTAAATTCTCTTTCTGAAAGACATAAGTGCACAGTAGCTTGACAGTCTCCTTAGAATTTTGCTTTTGTGTCATTTTCAGCCAAGGACTGATCTGCAAATTAATAATAGTGTTTATTTGAATTCAGGTTATGTGGCTGCACTTTTGCCTATAATGAGCCAAACCCAAACGCTTTGGAAAAAAATGAGGCTCTAAATCTGCACATTCCTGTTTTTGCTCCTCGCCAGCTTGGTTTTCCTAACCCCTGGAAAATTTTTTGTTTGCTTGTTTGTTTGTTTTAAAAAGAAAAAGCCATATATAAACTCACTGTTCCCTGAAATGTCTTAAAAAGCTCAAATGGCACAAGTTTATGCAGTAGCAAATGTCCTACTAATGCGATTAGGATGTGGGAATCTCTCCTGCATTACTCCAGTGTTACACCAGCGTAAGTCTGCTTGTGTCAATAGATTTCATGCAGTGGAAAACTGTGGCAGTAGAGTGGTGAATCAGGCCCAGTGGCTTGGTTCATATGCAAGTATGAAATACTTAGGAGTTATTGCGCAAGATCCTGCTGTGTTTATGAGGGAAAATATTTTCCATGCACCATTCAACATGATACCCCTAAACCAAACAAAAGGCTGTTTCTTCCAGTAGATACAATGTCTGAAATACCAAGTATCTAAACAAGGAACAAGGGCTCAATAAAACTCATATAATTTCCTTGCATAAAATATCTTTTGTTAGTCATGAGCATCTTCACACACACAAAATAAATGTCAATATTGTAGTAGAAAATTCAGATGGAGAGCACTGCAATTTTATCTGGGTCATTTAAATAAGATACCTATAAACAGGAAAACACAGGAAATCACTGCTGCTGCAGAGTGCGTCTTCTATCAACTTTCTCAGATGTGTCCACTGAAAGATTTCCAGCATGTTCCCCTTCCCTGCCTGCCTGCCATTTGCCAACAGTTCTCATCATTCCTATCTTCTCTCATTTCTCCCCTTTCTCTGCTCCTCTCCTTTCCCCTTTGGGATTATGTCTCTGCAGCTATGATTGTGTTTTACTACTTCCATTGGAATCTCTTCCTCTTTATTAAGCCAAATGCAAATCCCATACCCCTGCCATCTTGCTTTTGCCTGACTCAGCCTCTCTTCACCTTGCTGCCAGCCTTGGCTTCTTTCCAGCCTTACACTCTTCAGCACCTGTGTCTGGTCCCCTTAGCACCTTCATCATCTCACGGCTATTGGTCTCTTGCATTGTTTCTTGAGGGCCAGCATAATTTCTACCATGATTTGGCACTATTGAACTCAACATGATCTGTGCTTTCAGCTGCTGGCTATGTTGAACACCTGGATGCATTTGATAGTTTTTCTGCTGCTTGTTTCTTCTCTCGCACTCCCTGGCCTCTAATAATCAGCTTCCCTTCTTTCGTTTCTTCTTTCTCCACTTTTTCCCACTTTCCTTCCTATCTGGCTCCTTATCTTCCTTTTTCAACATTTATGAAAATAGTCATCCACTGGCTGGTCTTTCCTCTTTGATTTGCATTTGCTTGGAAATGAGAACTTTTATCATGTACTTCATGATACCCTTAGTATTACGTAATTAACACTAGGAAGTTCTCTGTAAACAACTGCAAGAAACTGCTCTTCAGATGCCCATGTAAATTTCATTATTACTATTATTATTATTATTATTATTTTCCAGTAAACTTGGCTATGGCTAAGCTGTTGACATACTGAGCAAATTATCCAAGATGTAGTGGTCAGTACTGTGTTATTGCACCTACCATTTGGGATGTATCCACCTTTTGCCTCTTGATAACTACTTTATGACTTTGCAAAAGATGCCCCAGCTCCTTTTTTCCCCCCTGTGTTATTATATTGCTTGACACTAAGGTGATTTTATGTTTTTCTTGGGTTTTCGAACTCCATGACAATTAAAACAATAAAGAATATAATTTCAAATCAAGATAGTAAGGCAGATGGCAAATAAGGAAAGAGCAAGGGAAAACAAACCAAACCTAAACAAACCTTACACGGCAAATACTCAGAAATGTGATCACTTTATATTTGGGAAAACTTATTTGAGACAAAGAAGGTATAGTTTTATGGAAACATGAAAAATCACTTTTGAAGAATGATAATATATTATGATTCTTGACATGCAACTTGAAAGTGATTTTTTTTAACTATTTCTACAGTACTTGTACATCCTCCCTCAAAACCAGAAACAGGATCAGTTTTAACAGGCCTGTTGTTCAGATCTCTCAGTTGTAGTCAGCAGACCAGAGAATTCCTGCAGCACAGGCAGAGCCTGAACTTTTTTCCACTGTAAGGACTTCTACAGGCAGAGAGTGAGGAGCAGGTTAGCCAAGTGGTTTTAAGTGAAACAGCTAAGGTGATAGGAGGCATTTCGTTGTCGTAGTATACAGCTACCTTTGGTTTGATTTAACATTAGAACGGTCAACCTACAGTGTTGATATAACCTCAGGGGCACTGTGAGAATGAAAAAGGACTCTTCTCTGATGTGATGTAATCTAACCTCAGAATCTTTCATTTTCTGTTGCCAGAATAGCTCTAATGAACATATGAATGCAACTTCAGCTGCCCCAGATTTTAATAGATAATGGTTTTAGTGTTACAGAGCCTCAGGCAAACTTCCACAGCATTTGGCAACCAGCAGGAGAGACAGAGGAACAGAAACTGAGCTGCTTCTGAGACATTTACATCTTTTCTCTGTGCTCTGGACTGGAAAAATACCTAACGTTATCAAATGCCCTCTATACATACTTCTGGTAGCCCAAACTGCAACCACTTCCCTTGCTTTACTTCTACTGTTTCTGTTTTTAACCAAGCACAAATCTAGAGCTGGAATTAAAAGGACTTCAGTTTCCCTCACCTGTTTTAAGGGAGGCTGGAGGAATATAAGCTTCTTCACCACTCGACTGTGTAAAGTGCTATGGCATCTGTAGTTTGTTATTTGACTCAGGGTTGGACCTATCTTTGTTTCAAAAATTTTGGAAAAAGCTAACTTTTATCAATTTGAAAAACAAATATGTAACTCTTGCCCTGGAGACTACATTCAGTAGAAATATTTCTAAATGAAATTTACTGAGAGAGAGGCAATGCACATTCTTGATCCAGGCACATAAAAAATAATGGAGTACAAAAGAAGTGAAGCTGGACTTTGCAAGTTCATCTCTGACACTATGTTCATATCATGGTGCTAGAACAACCCAAGCCTACTGAGACAGCTCCAGATCAACCTTCTTGGAAGGTTTTTCACTCAATTAGGGTTTAGAGAAATCCTCAGAATGCTAATTTTATTAAAGCCCCCTGCAGAAGATCTGGAGAGTGAAGCATTTAACAGATGGAATTGTATTCAGTTCCTGAAATGCCAGCCACCACAAAATAAGGCAGCTAGCCTAGGGTCCCTAGTTGGACATCTGTGTGCTTGCAGGATATGATAAGCAGGTCTTTGTCCCATCTTAGGCTGCAGTAAGAAGCTACTTCTTCTTCTGCAGCTTACACTGCAAACTAGTCCTAACACTGACACTGAAGAACTAGCAACTTGAACTGTCAGAACAGAAAAGAAAATTTCCCTGTGGTCCTCCACTGTCCCATTTTGCAGTAGTGGCAAATTCTATCAAATGTTTTGGAAATGCTGATGGAGGAGGATAATGATAAGTAGCAATTCATTTTGGCAGCTAAGCCTCAGCAGAAGAGCAGCTCCCAGACAAACATTCAAAACTTTCTGAAAGGCTTTGCAAAGACCTTGTTCTAGAAGGCTGGGAGCTAAGGCAAACTACAGATTCTGATCTTCCCTATCCTTTTTTCTGGCATATGTCTACTCCCAGCCAACTAGCAGTTTTGGAGAAGGGGACACCTCAGCATAATGCACAAGCAAATCTGTGTGTTGCTCTCCTATACATTTTCTGTGGTCCTTAAACAAAGAACTGATTTCCTGGACCATTTACAAATGACTTCTGAAAATTACATTTAATTTGTATGTGAGGCAAATTTAAGTTTCACAGCTCAGCTGCATTCAGATTCAGTACTAAATTCCAAACATAACACAAATATGATGTCTCTCAGTCCAACTGTTTGCCTGTTATAAAGGTTCAAATTCATTTTTGAATATAGATCTGGCTGAACTCCCATACAACTGGAATTTCAATTCACTGCTCTCTTGTGACCAATTTCTGGTACAAAACACAGATCCGTGTATGAATGCATGCATGCATACAGATACTGTGCTGCAAACTCCAGTGTTCAAGAAACCAGCAAAATCCAGAATTACGGCTCTCTATCCTTTCTTATTTCAGCTCTCCTGGATGTATGCCTTATGGCAAAGATTTTTTGATCACAAATACAGATTACAGTGGCCCTTGCCTCAGTCAGGGTCTGAAATATGTGACGCTCAGCTGATGAGCAGCTACTGAATGTTACATTTTTTCTTCCTCATTTAGTGGCTCTTGTTCTGCACAAGCCAAATCCCCTTCCAAGGGCAATATTACTTATTAGTAGCTCATAAGCTCTGCAAGTCATCACCAAGAGATCTGAGAGCTTCTACCGTCACCAGTGAATTTGTTCTCATACCAGAAGGGGAAGAGTCAGGGAAGCTGGAAGGAAGCAACATGGACCCTCAATGCCCAGTAGCAGATGTCTAGAATGTTTTCAAAGCATGTCACATAGAGAAATATTGCGATCAGTGACAAATCTTTGGTAAAAACAATTTTCCCAGCATCACTTTCTAGTTTCACAGCCTACTCAACAAAACACCTCTATTGTTTCATGTACTTATTGATAATTCACTCTGCTCACAGAGAGTTGTTATTCTTTAGATTAGAAGTCTGACTGAGGCTAAGAGTCTTTTGATTCACCATTTTACTAACACCTTTGGAAAGACATTTCTGAATAAAAATGAGGCAAGAAAATAAAGCAGGAGCTTTTACACAACAAAGTAACAAGTAACTGACTTTACTTACGTCTAGTACCCTTGCCTCACATGTATATGCATCCCAAGTCCCCACCCTTTCCCAGTTTATATCCCCCCATTATTACATTTGAAGCTGTTAGTATTCCAGCTGAAGTTTCAGGTGCTTCTGAAAAGTCTGGTTGCTGTGGTCTTGCTGCTAGGTTTACTGAAGCTGTGAGACACAGACATGTGATGCGCTGCCCCCTCAGCTATGTATAGTTAGCAATGCTATAGTTCAAGCTTCCAGCAGGCACGGCCACCTGTGAGGACTGGGTGACTTGGGACAGAAAGTCCTTGGCAGAAGCCAGACCTTAATGAGCTTAGAATGAATTAAGGAGTTTGGCAAATACAAAGCCAGGCCATGGAATAAGTAGTTGCAGAAAGTTTCCAATGCAAAATGTTTACAAGATAATTATTTACATTATCTAGATGGTTTTAATTACAGGACAGTTCAGACCAGTTGCTTAAATTTTCCTAAGGGGTAATTAGTCACTCTGTGAATTTGCATATTTTCCATTGCTGTATTGAGGCAAATCAGTCATACTTATCAGAAGATTGACTTGGCAACCTCTCTGTTCTTGGGAGATTATAGTCTGAGTTTCATCATGACAGTATCTAATGTATTAGCAAATGTTCCACTGCAGTGCTGCAGCAAGCAAACTCTGGGGAGATCTCATTTAAATGTAAGAAATTTCAAGCACAGACAGAAGGAAGGGGACATTTCTCACAACCACTGCTCATGACAGCTGCAAAACATTTCAACTTCTTACAAATACATTAATGTTCTGTCCTCTGTCAGTGTGGCAGAAGGACTTCATCTTATTCATAGCAATAAGTGCAACAATCACATGAACTTTTTATGTCCACATGATATACAGACTGCCACATTCTATACAGACTGTGCTTTTAGTTATGCTCAGTTGTACTAAGCTGAGTGGAAGTAGATGCATTCCCACCACAATTCCTCAGAAGTAAATGAGGTTCACAAAGAAATATGGCATGGTACATTTCAGAAATCTCATTTATGGTATTTTATCAGTTGTAGTCATGGGAAGCACAGAGACACCCACAGCTGAGATTATCAGCCATTTTTTACTTAAAAATCCAAACCTTCATATAAATAGAAAAATACTATCAATATATAAGAAAGTATGTGTTACCTATTCATACAGATTTCGCAATAAAAATCTTTTTGGTTTTTTGGTTTTTTGGGGTTTTTTTAGGGTTTTTGCAAATGGCAGCATATTTAAAGATTTTTACATTGTTTCACTTTGCTCAGGTTTTCCACTGGGTTTAGTTCTTGGTTTTGTTACCAGAGCAATGATTGTTTCCCCTGAGAAAGTGGGCATAAATCACAGTAAATTTAAATTGTGATAGATGTTTAAATAATTAAATTGCATTCTTTCAGAAGGACTTGAAGTTGGTAGTTATCAAAGTAGAAAATTTTAAAATGAAAACTGGCATTATTCAAGTGCCATCTAGCCTAATTAGATGAGCTATCCTTGGGCATCTGTGAACTTGTATTATGAAGTGAAATGCAAGCTAGACAAAGTAGAACATCTTGGATCTTTTAAGTTAGTTTTGTTAATATTGAAATAGAAATTGCTAAATACTTAGCACAAGCAAGCCCTAAGTTTTTAGATACAAGGAAAGCTACAGTTAATGAGTGACAAACACATTTACAGATATCTTCGTTTTATGAACCAAGTCAGAATCTGATACTATATAATAGCTCACACTTGTATATACCTATAGACATACATATATAAATATAGCTTCAATAAATGGAAAGCTTAGGCAGATTAATTTCCATTATTTTATTTGTAAAAACAAAGTAGTAAATCCTCCTTTTCTTCCCATCCAAGCCTTTACTTAACCATGTAATGAAGCTAACCATTTGGGTCAGTTAGTTTTCCTGGTCATTTTTTAAGCCCTTGTTATCTAGAAAGGCAGATGTCATGGTCAAAATAGTCTCTTTGGTCTGAAAATTAGGGAAAAGTGTAGATCTGCAGGTAGACAAAAAGCCACAAAACTAGATTCTCTTCTGCTGGCAGCCTATATCAAGCAGAGGGGAACCTTAAGTCTGCTGACATGTTGAAGCACTCATCAGAAGCCCACTTATCACGTGCAAGAGACAGAACTGAGTAGGGGCTCATATTGCACACACTGTGTCTGTGATAAAGATAACCTCTCTACAGAGGACAGTAGTAGTGAACTACTGTCCTGCAAATGCTCCACATGCTCATCTTCTCTCCTAATGTATGGTTTGCACCAGGAAACAGGATAGAGAGCTGGCCTTGGAGCAAGAGCCATGTCTCTGTACCAGTTATGCAGGATCCACCTGATCTTGCAGGAATTCCTTGCTGAGCCAGGTTTTGGCTCCTTCAGACCATCTGAAAATTGACAGGACCATTGCTTTTTGCCTGACTGCTACATTATCTCCCATAGTGATTATGAAGCACACAGCAGAATGGCATAGCTGCTGTCTTTTATTCTGCCACCCATTTCAAAGTTCACAGTGATGGAGGTAAAATAAGAAAGCTACAAAACTTGATGAACAACATGTAAGCTAAGGTGATCTCACACATTTTGCTCATCTGGGGTAGAAGCATCTGGATAATCACAGCCTAATGAACAACCAAGGAAAATGAGCAAAGTTCAGTAAGTTGTGAATAAGCACATGTACAAATTCATTTATGCATGCAGTTATTCCTTACTTTCTGAAATAATGTCCATATTTAATTTAGATCCAAGTAATAGTTTACCACAAAAAGAAAGAGCTTGCAGGTTTCATGGAAATTAATGACCTTAAAAGGATGTTTTCTGGAGGGAGAAAGAGAGGGAGAAAGAAATTTAGTAATAGAACTTCATCTGAATCACATTATTGTGACACTGTAGAGGAAGAACCTTCATTGTAAGAACAGCCTGACACTAATGGCTAGATATTTAAATCAATGGTCGAATCATTAAACTCCATTTCTTTAAATTTTTTAATATGTGCTACGTTTCCAAAAGGAAAACAATTGTTTACCGTAGGTGTCCTTCTATGAATCATCAGAAGTCAATGCAAAAGTACTCACATTGCGATACTTTAAATAATAAATTAGTAATAGAGACCTACACACTAAAGTGCTTTGCATGCCATATTTTCTGTTCTTGTTAATTAACAGAGACATTTCAGAGCTTATGGCAAAAAATAATTTCTCCTATTTAAAACAAAGCAAGTTGATGCCTGCTTTATTTCAGAGTGCTTAGCAAAATACAAGCTTTTACTGAAGGTATTAAGCATCACCCAAAGTGCCTAGGAGTTTTAGTCTTCTGCTACAGGCAGCAAAGTGACCATGATTTTATTGCCTACTTTGCCTTTGCCAGAAAGCCAGGCTGACTTCTGCTACAAAGCTCATGGAAGCTTTTGTAGGGCTGGGTAGCAGCCACCTATTGTAGCTGTAGTAGCTACTTTGAGGGGTACATACCCTAGAGGGGTACCCTGCTCTGGAGTGAACAGGGTCATCCTGGACCAAGACCTGTCATCCTTTATCTCAGGTCAGTCACTGCTGGTAGCATGGTCAGGAAGACCAAGTCATCAAGCCTTTCTCCACTTTTCTTTGTACACAGGTTGTAAATACATTGTCTTTTTATTCTGCTTGTACAGCAGCAAATATAGTTGATGTTCATGTTTGTAAATGTGCAGTAGATACAATAATAGTAACCTATAAAATGGTCATGGCATCCAAATAAAAGTTTACATGTGCTGCAGGTATGTTAATGGAAGAGAAAAAAATAAGTGATGGCTCACATTAAGCTGAGAAGTGATTCAATTTTCCTAAGAGCTGTTGTGAATACTTTTTCCACAATCCATCCAACTCTACCCATGAATAAAATTGATCCTAGTGGAACTCAGGCTGCACATGATTGAAGCTCACCATTCTGCGGTGAATTTATGTAATCAGGGTGTCTCCATCTCTACAGTACAGAAGTCCGCTAGAATTTGACTCCACCCAAAACCAGCTCTTTCACAGAATGCTCGATACCACTTAGGAATATGGACATAAGAGTCACATTTAACAAACACAGGCAAACTGCAAAATTTTGGCAAAGTTTCCTTCATGTTGACAAAGCTAAATCTACCTACCACTAGGCAGAGAAGGGCTTAGGGTTGTAGTTCTGTTGGTTAATCCATGCCAGCAAACAATATGAGTTGTAATAAACAGCTGAAGCTAAAGAACATAGTATATTTGTGAGTGCATTTCCACAGAATATGATGTAAAGAATTATTCTTCCTGTCTAATGTTAACTGAATTAAAGGAGGGATATTTTGTCCCTTTATCTAGTCAGTGAATAAAAATAGAATAATAATAAAACTGTGCAGAACCCAAGAGCTGCAAAACACATCTTCAGTAAAAATTAAGAGTGGCTCCTTCTCATCCCCTTCACCAGCCCCAGAGCTACATCTGGAAAAATAATAGAACTACAGCGTCCTGAAAGAGCTTGTTTTGCTGAAGTTGGCATGGGAGCACTGGGCAAGACTTCAAACTCAAGCATCAGCTGAGGATTACGTAAAGTCAATTCTCTTCATTGTTTCTGCCAATCTTTAAGCTGTCAGTATAGAGGCAGTGTGACTAGGTTCTTTTGAATGGAAACAAGCACAATAGTTTCATGATGAAAATGGTTGTGCTGATTAGGAAAGTGGTTTTCCATCACGAAAGCAAATACGTGGCCACACTTCCATGGAGGTACGGAATGCCATGTGCTTACTTTTCCCTTTTCTTTTTATGCAGGCAAAACAACACCCTCAGCTCTTGATTGCTATGGAGATTTTTTACTTACAATGTAGACTCAAGAGCTGTTTGAAGCCTGGTGTTTTGAGAGAGTCATCAAAAGCTGTTTTCCTTTGGATTTTGCCTTGTAGGTGATTGATCTTCTAACAGAATTCTATTCATTTCTATCTTCTCACCAATGTATACAAGCAAATCATATTTTCCTCCTAGTAGCTGAACCAGATTGTCTTGAATTGTCTGGAGAGGGACTTTTTACAAGGACATGGAGTAATAAGTCAAGGTAGAATGGATTTAAACTAAAAGATGGTAGATTCACATCAGATATTAGGAAGAAAATTTTCACTGCAAGGGTGGTAAGGCACTGGAACAGGTTTGCCCAGGGAAACTGTGGCTGTCCCATCCCCGGAAGTGTTTAAGGCCAGGTTGGATGGGGCTTTGAGGAACCTGGTCTAGTGGAAGATGTCCCTGCCCATGGCAAAGGGGTTGGAACTAGATGATCTTGAAGGTCCCTTCCAACCCAAGCCATTCTATGATTCTATGAATTGACCCAATCTAGCCAAGGAAGCATAGTAAACAAGCATAGGAGTGTCAGTACAGGGAAAATGGGGGTACTTCTCAGCTCCTTTTCTTACTAGCATGCTTTTCATCATCTATAAATCACAGTAATCCATGGGAGGATCATCACATGCTGTGCTGGTGGAAGAAAAGCACATTATTTCTTACCTTGTACTGAAAGAAGATGAGGAAGCTGCGAAAGGTGTTAATAGTATTGACACTGTATGAGATATTGTATTGCAGCAAGAGCTATAACAGCTCATTATGAGTGGATAGTCTCATCTTCACTGCCCTGTTACATCTGCAGTGCTGCCTTCGGGTGGGTTTTAGTTAAGATCGTTATAGTGTTTCTTCCTCTTTTTGACCTATCTTCTGCTGTAGTAAGCCTAAGTCCTTCTTGTCTCCTGGTATTTATAACATTTTCAGAATGTTAAAAATCGTCGCAGCCTCTCTGCACCTCAGCCAAGGCAGCTTCAAATCAGACAGTGATCACAATAAATATTAATGGTGATTAGGCAAGATGCACACTGCTATAGAGAGCACCCATGTAAGCTTGTATTTCTCTGCGAAGCCAAGCTAAGACTGGAAGATCCCAATTGGTCCAGGGTACTCACAACAGATTTTTTTGTAATTTTTTTTCTTTCTTTGTTTTGTTTTGTGTTTTTTGTTGTTGTTATTGTTTTGCAGTGGCTTTTTTGTGTTTTTTTTTTTTTAAATGAAATAGCTGACTAACTTCATTTTCTGCTAAGTTGAAAAGCTGCGATCAGTTAAGACTGAAGTATTTAATTCTTTCTTTAGGGAGATACTTTACAGGGTGAAATTAGATCTGTTTCAAAACCAGAAGTTGAAATTTTTGGAAAACGTAACCATGAATATGTTTCAATTCTTTTTTTTTTTTTTTTTTGTAACACAACCCTTCGAATGCAGCTGATTGATTCAAATGCAAACTGCTGCTTGAAACCATTTACTGATTTAGATCCAACATAACAAATAGTTTCCATTCTTCCTGAGTGCACTTTCTGGCAAAGCAATTCCTTGCAGCTCTGTTGCCTCCACTCTTTTCAACGTCATCACTCTCAAAGGCAAAGTATTTGAGGCCATAGCATAACTGGTAGCTGCACACAAAGAAGGAATAAAGGTGTGTAAAGTTGTGGAAGAAGTAGGGGATCTTGAATTAGGTTTATTTTAAATTCATTCAGATTGGAAAACTTAGGAAGAGTGATTCCTACATTCCCTCATGAGTGGGGCAATGCATGATTTATTTGATGATTGAGACAGGCCTTTCCACCCTGCTTTTGCCACAGTGGTATTCTGCCCAGAAGTGATTGACATTGAGAAATTCCCCCATGCTTCATTTCTGACAGCAACCATAGAGATTTTAACTTCTCTCTCCCAGTTTCCTTCTGCAGCTGAGGAAACTCAGTGTTGCCAGCAGAGCAACAGCAGTTCCTTGATGGTTCCTTGGTCACATGCAGCTAGTGCAGCAGGGGAAGGCTTGGCTTTGCAAGTGCTGGGGAAGGTGATCCTACTCCTCTACAGCCTTACCTCACCCTCTTCCCTACTTTCCAGTATATCCTGTTCTGCCCTAGTACATGGTGTTGCATCAAAGGCCAATGGCCACTTCAGAGCTGAAACTCTGAAACTTTCAACTTGTAAGGAGAAAAGTCCTCACAGAGGAAGCAGGAGACACACTGTATGCCCATCTTTTAGGGGGAGGAATTACAGCAGAGTAAGTTTTAGCTCTTTTAGTCATGCTTGCACAGACCGTAGAACAACAGCTCTGAGAACCTCCCGGACCAAAGATCAGCTGAAGCATTCAAATCTTCTCTGTGTGACCGTTGTTTGGCAAACCTTCCTTCAATTCAATTATAAATTACAGTGCAGGACCAGGAAACAAAAAAACAATCCCTAACCTAGTTAGCAAAAAGCCAAATCTGGTCTTTACATAACCACCATGAATGATTTGCTTTTGGAAAATACTTGAAAGCAAAGGTTTGAGAGATCAAAGAACACAGAACAGCAGGAGTAAATTTTCTGTTGTCCTGTTCATTGTACTACATAACTTTCTGACCAAATACTGCTGGAACTGGCTCTTGCTGGCATCAACAGGTAATTAACTGACAAGTATATGCACTGATGAGGTGAATTTCTAATCCTTAAAAAGAGTTGCGCTATTGCCTTGCTTCTAAACAAAGGATGAGAGAGGTCTAGAGAAAGAAGGTACAGTGCACTCATTAACTCAGAGGATTAGAAATCCAAAGGTACAGACTAGTTTGAATGACATATTTTTATACTATTTGATTTGATAAGCCATGTCAACTAGAAAAGCATCCTAAATCATAGCCAAGCACTAGACTAAGAAAAACAAGGGGATTTCCAAAAAAGTGTAGGAGAAAAAAGTTCAGTAAACAGTAGCAGAGTTTGGGAACCAAGAGTAAAACTTGCTGAAAGTATTCTGATACAAAACTATTTTGTTAGAAAGCATTGATTTCACTGAGTCAAAATATTTCACAGGAATGTAAATAGCTTTCTCTAAAATTTCATAAACATATATGCGATGGGTCTGATGGACTTGTGTAGTAACAAGGACTCAAAATGAAACATTCTGACACAGCAATTTTATAAGGCTCTTTTGATATTCTGAATTGTCATTTTGCCCATTTGGGAATAAAAATAAAAACTAAAATATTCAAATTTTTCATAGAATGGAAGTAACCCTTTGCAATCCCCTCTACTGAAAGATGTATGTCCACAATTCTATGATTCTGTGTATGTTTGTTAGCAGTCACTGACACCCCAAAAGCTTGTTAGAGACTCTGGAAAATACCTCTCCACTAAAGAGAGGTTCAAATTCTCAGAATTAACCAGAGCTAAATGGGGAGATTTCTTCCCTATGGGGGGTGTGAGACACTGGCACAGGTTGCCCAGAGAAGTTGTGGCTGCCCCATCCCTGGAAGTGTTCAAGGCCAGGCTGGATGGAGCTTTGAGGAACCTGGTCTAGTGAAAGGTGTCTCTGCCCATGGCAAGGGGGTTGGAACTGGATGATCTTGAAAGTCCTTCCCAACCCAAACCATTCTGTGAATCTAGGATTGTATGATTCTATGATTTCATTATCAATTGTAAAAAGAATACCCGGGGTTATATGGTCAAGCAACCAAGTAGAAACAGTACACAATGAAAATACCATTAATTTTATAACACTGCAACAACAGATCAACAGACTATACAGCTGAGCTCTAAGGTAAGCTATATTGTCACCATGGTTTCTGAATAATTAAGTCGAGTTATTGAACCTCGCTTGTGCTCAGGCTACCACTAATTTCACATGTCTTCCTTTGTACTCTTCCAGGTCTTAAGAGGGGCTGGATCAAATGACAATGAGACAGTTGTGTCCAGATTTCTATGTAGTTTATACAGGTGAGAAATCTGATTTTAAAGCTACAGAGAGCTATGTGCCAGTGGTGCAAGAAAGCCTCTTGGGAGACTGCATAGGTAATTCAGGTATCTACAACTGCATCTACATAAAATGTAACTTTATTTTTCTTGTGGCAAGTTTTGTACCGTTTAATTGTACACATATAAAGAAATCTTCATGTACAGCTGCAAGATCATGTCAGCTTTCTTTTCTTAGCCATTCCTTCAGAGGATCAGTTGTGCTCCATTTATGACCAAAAACCAAGAGCATTCCCTGAATTGTAGTGGGGGTTGCACTGACAGCAGAGGTACTGACACAGTTAAAATATTTTGGAATGAGCTTTGCATTTCAGTTCTTTAACCTACAGAACAACTGAAAAGCAGTCATGATAGCTCAGAGTTCAGACAGGCTTAATTCATTTCCAGGGCATCTGGGGCGGGCATTTACTTACACAGGCAAATGTAACGCCTGTGTGTGCAAGAGGTCCTTCCAGGGTGTTACAGATTGTGTCTGTATTAGGATGTAATTCTGTACAATAGGTGGGGATCAGTCAATTGAAGCTTCCCCTTCTGTTCCTAGTGCATTACGATGTAAATCCCAACAAAGCACTGTCAGGGAGCAGCCAGGATATTTGTGCAGTAACACGCCACTAATCCAAGCCAAAATGTCAGCACAACCACAAATGCCTTTCCAGAGGGCCTCAGAAACTTAGTTCTTCAGGGCTTATGCTATGAAGGACATGATATAGAAAAGTCAGTCTTGTCACTGGCAAACCTAAATGAGGACAACCTCCTGCTTTGCCACACAACTGGTAACTTTGGTTCTCTGCCAGAGCAAATGGCATGATAGACTTACGGTTACTTTTCTTTTTTCTTAAAGCATGACATACAAACAGTTCTGTGGCAGGTGAATGAGGGCATTTAGAGGCATCTTTCTAGTCACCTGACAAAATTTAACCCTAAGCTTCTGAATCTAATAATTCTCTGCTCTAGAGCTCACTGAAAGCAAGAGCAAGACACCAGGACATAATACAGCTTTATTTACAACAGTTAAAATCAAACTATTGTTCTTCATTCTTTAATGGATTTCCTATAAAAGAAGATTTGAAAAAGAGGGTTAAGACTAGGTTTATAAAACTTCAGTATGTTGCTAATCTGTCTGGGAAAATTCTTAATGTACTTTGCACATTTTCGAGGCTGTCTCCAACAATGTCAGAGCAATACACAGAGTCTAGAAGTATTTAATTAATGGCTCCACTTAAAAAAAAAAACACAGAAAAGTTGTACTTAGAGCTATCTGCTCATATGCTAAATATACATGTAAAAGTATAGTGTATATTGTGTGTATGTGTATATGTATATAAAAGCACATGTAAGTAATAAACCAATACCAGATAATAGCGAAGTTGCCACTTTCCAGAACACCACTGTAAAAATTTCAAAGCCAGGTTTCAAGCACTCTGCCTGACCTTTCTAACAAGAATATGAAGACAGTTGGGCACTGGCAACTTTTATACCACCAAGAAATGGTATTCTCTTTTCAGCTCACATTAAAGCTTGTTAAAACTCTATTAAAGAACCAGTGTGACCATGGCAGTGCTCACCAGATGAGGCACTGATTCTCTCTAAGTTACTCCATCTTTACATTATTTGACCTAGACGTCTGTCTGCAGTATCACTCTTGGTCTCTGTCAGTGCTGGGGGGGCTCTGAAAGTTAGAATATTACTGACTACCAGGACAACTAAGGACTGCCTCCAGCTAGAGGTTCATGCTACATCTGTACAAGACTTTGCCATCCTGACATGTCCTTTTCACGCTGCAGTATCCAGCTTTTAGGTGCCTGCCTTTCTGTGCAGAGTTCAATGTTAAACTCCTAGCCAGTACAAAGGGACAAATGGTTGCTTTAAAATCCCATCCAAGGCAGTTAGCAAACTGAGACATTTCCTGGAGTCTCCTAGAAGTTTCATAGTTTCATCGAGATTTACTCAATGAACTGCTACCTAGAACCAACTAATATGAAAGGCTGGAAACCAAAACACCCCTTAAAATACACCTCTGCTGATACTAAGTTAATGTGATTGAAAGTGGGCTAGGGCACTGGTCTTCATTTGGCTGTATTTTTTGAAGAAAGCCACAGACATCTTAGGAAGGTGTTCTTTCGTTTGGTGATGTGCAAGATATACTCTGGAAGATATTTGGAATCATCACCAGAGGATGGTGGTGGAAGGTGGTGGAAGAATTTACAGGGTGGGATACAGCTGAGCAGAGTGCCATGTAGAGGTGAGATTCATACATAAGCTGGTGGTAACTACCAAAACATAGAATCATAGAATCATAGAATAGTTAGGGTTGGAAAGGACCTTAAGATCATCAGTTTCAAGCCCTCCTGCCATGGGCAGAGACACCTCACACTAAACCATGTCACCCAAGGCTCTGTCCAACCTGGTCTTGAGCACTGCCAGGGTTGGAGCATTCACAACTGTCCTGGGCAGCCCATTCCAGTGCCTCACCACCCTCACAGTAAAGAACTTCTTTATATCCGATCTAAACTTCCTTTGTTTAAGTCTGAACTTGTTACCTCTCGTCCTATCACTACAGTCCCTAATGAAGAGTCCCTCCCCAGCATCCTTATAGGCCCCCTTCAGATTCTGGAAGGCTGCTATGAGATTTCCATCCACTCTTCTTTTCTCCAGGCTGAACAGCCCCAACTTTCTCAGCCTGTCTTCATATGGGAGGTGCTTCAGTCCCCTGATCATCCCCGTGGCCCTCCTCTGGACTTGTTCCAACAGTTCCATGTCTTTTTTATGCTGAGGACGCCAGAACTGTACACAATACTCCAAGAAAGGTCTCACAAGAGCAGAAGGGCAGGATCACCTTCTTCAACCTGCTGGTCACACTCCTTTTGATGCAGCCCAGGATATGGTTGGCTTTCTGGGCTGCGAGTGCACACTGCAGCTGGCTCATGTTCAGTTTCTCACTAACCAACACCCCCAAGTCCTTCTCTGCAGGGCTGCTCTGAATCTCTTCTCTGCCCAACCTGTAGCTGTGCCTGGGA